>DWQX01005362.1:0-13144 GCA_018245475.1 Pharmacophagus antenor
GAGGTCCCGGATTCTGCTACAGGACCAGTCTACATGTCTACTAGTCAGCATGGTGGTACAGTTTTCAAGCCCGCCTGACTGTCATAGTTACTACAACCGACGTCAATCCTTGGTGGTTTGTATAACAGTATTCCTGTGTTCCGAAAGTCGTACATTTGAGAGCCAGAAGTGTTCTGGGCGGACACACTCTTCCCCATCTACGGCAATACTAGGGCAAATTGTAGGGTAATTCGAGTTCAAATATCAGCCCATTAGGGATAAAAAGAACATAACACGGGGTGCCTAAAGTCCAGAATTTTTTCTTGACATTAATTACTGCAACCTACACTACTTGAGAGTATTAGAAGATTTCGACGTGGTGCACTTAAATTTGTACAAAATGAGTCTGTTACGTCTTTCTCCATACGTCACAATTTTCCACAATAAAATATATCTCTATACCCTTCACTGGAATACAAATACCGGTAATTGGACGAACTCACAATTAAAGAACGTTTTCGTCAACATATGCGACATCGAAACCTACATGTGGTGACTCAAACGGCTATCGCTTGCTCGATGAATAAACGTTTCAACAATGTATAACAAAGAACCGTAAAATATGTTAAACAAATGAAAACTCTTTGTTGACGGAAATGTATAGAAACAACAGCTGGACACGCATTACTGGCAGTCAATAACGAAACGTTCCATTTACGAAAAAAAAATAGCAACGTGACAAAAGACATCCGGTCTTTAATTACAATCAAAGAAAACGCAATTAATTTGGATAATCAATTCATCGCGGTAACCCTATTGTTCCAAAAATAATAGTTACACATTTATAACGTGATTAACGAATGAAAAGCATTCGGACTTAAATTAGGGACGGTGTGTTAACCTTGATGAGTGATCAGTCGTAAATGTTGGTTGTAGATAATTATTTAAATACTATCTAAATTAACTAAAGTACTCTGAATTAAGGTATCATATTCGCTGCTCTTACAAATGAACTTTAATAAAATCGCGAATTAAATATTCGTTATGTTGTTAAATAATCGGCCATCTTTACATAACGCCGTTGATTGTGGAAAAAGGGTGAAAAGCTCTATTTAGCTACTTAACTCGTTCCATTGACTACATTACAGTTCTAAAAAAAAACAACATTTAATTACTTATAGTACAGTTAGTTTTTTAAATACAAATTATTTAACAAACATAAAAATTCTACTAATATAACTACAATAACTATTTATTTAAAAATGGAAAAAAAATTGTTAGATTATCATATCAAAGATCTTTGGAACAAATAAATGACCAGAGATAGTCTATCGATGTAACTGTCGTTGGATATTAAAAAAGTTAAAACTTATCTGTAAACGTAACAATGAAAATGATGCGTTTTAGGCACGTAGAATTTAACTAAGTGAAGATCCTTGAGATTTGTGTCCAGCTGTGCACGTCTATCGCTTGACGATGACAAATACGTTACTATGTGTAGAAGCGGATTCCTGTTCAAAGCTGATGATGAAGGTGGTAATGATGAGAATTATTATAATTAAGATAACGATAATGGTGATAATGAAAACGACGATGTTTATGATAATTAATAAGGACGATGTAGAAAATCATTGCAATAAAGATAAATATGATGATAGTGTAGATGATGATGATATAAATGATTATAATTAACATAATGATGATAAATAGCGTTACTTTATGCCGGGTGCTGTCCGCGCTAGAACACGCCAGTCGTCCATGGTCTGCGGCATGCTGCGGCCGGCGGTCTCCGGCAGGAAGAGGGCCGCCCCGCCGCCCACACAGGCCATCGCCGCAACTATAATCAGCGGCAACCCTTTCCAGACCCTCTCCTGCAATGAGAATAAGGTTTATTTTCCAGCCGAAGTTTCTTGTCAGTTCTTCTCATAGGAGAGCACGATGCGAACTGACAGTAATTAAGCGAGTGATGAACAAATATCACCGTAAAAATCTTATTTTATTTTTGAATTTCAATTTGAGTCTACCTTTTTACTCACATAGGAGCGGTGAAAAGACATCCTGATAATGACGTAGTAAATGATATGTGATCTGTACATAGAGCAGACTTATTATTTAAGGTGAAAGAATTATTGATAGACCAATGTTGCCACAGTTCGTTCCGCAAGTCACATGAGCATGATTAGAGCAGTTTGAATAGTGGTAGAGTTATTCGAGCCCTGCAAGCTTCAATCCTTATTGTGAATCTGCGGCCACAAAACAGTGTTGCCTTGTTCCGTCAATAATACATATGAGAGCCAGTGCATTACGAGTGAGCACACTTCACCATCTATTTCCTCATTATCATATAAGATACACGTGAATAAGATTGGGGATAAAAATTATGTTAATATATAGTCCGTGGCGTTGTCTCACCGAATAGACGATAAAAGGAGACAGCACTAGCGCGGCGAAAGCGCTGATGTGGACGAGTGAGGCGCCGGCGGCTCGCGCCGACGTGGGCAGCAGCTCCGGCGTCCACTGGATGACGGCCCCGTACGACATGTTGGTGAAGAAGCGGGCGAGCGTGGCCAGCACCACAGTCGTCACTCCTACATGGTATTTTTTTAATCTACTCGGAGTATTTAACATTAGATTCACCGACACATTTTTATTGTTTTCTTTTCGTATCTGTATTAGTTTTGTGCATTATTGCATTCATATATTTCCTGTTTCGCAATGAAATATATAGAACAATGTTGCCAGAGGCGGTCTAAAAAAATAAAAATATCAAATGCGTATCAGTATACATACGTAACTTCTTATAAAGGGTCGTCCAGTCAAAATGACTGGTCCGGTAAATCTAGTGTTAAACTCACAGGATATGCCAACCATATCTCATCTTACAATCTTACAATCGAAACAAAATAGTCAACAAAAAATATTTTTTCTTCCTATTATACAATAATATGTCGTGATATAATGTGAATCATATCATATTTTAACAATTATGTTCAAACTAAATAACATATCAAAGAATATATTTTATTTATAAATAAATTAATTTAATTGCAAATTACTATTTAACAATTTCATCAGCCAAACACAATTTTACAAAGGTATAGTTTCACAATTGTATTATCCGGTTTTAGAAGTATATGGGGGGAGATACCCCTATTAAAAAAGTAATATAAAGAAAAAAATTAGAGTTCTAAACTTAAAGACTGATTTCAAAATGATTTAGCGTCATCGATGGGGAAAAAAAAAACTTAAATATTCTCTTTAATATTAATATTACTTATTAAGCAGAGCCAACACCTATAATATTAAACTACGCATTTAAGAAATCTCTAGAAACATAGGGATCTTTAATTGATTTTTTTTTTACAAATTCCATTTGCAGATCACAACATAAGGGAACGAATTGGAGACAAAAAGGAATTCCCCACTAATATTCTTCAGCGATACATGAAACCGTTCAGCAATAATCAACTCGTAGAAGACGGATTGGATTCGATGAACATGCAATTGGACATTTAATTTCATTAGTTACGACCTCGAGGGGTCGATATCGGTTTCCTAGGGGTCGACATACAGGAAAACTGATTTTGGGGGTCGACGAGGTCTAAAAATGGAACCCTATTAAATTAACACAAGTTCTTATTTAAAACTTTCAAGGTAGGTAAGTACTGTATTGTTTATGTTGTGTTACGTGAAAAAAACTAAAGATAGGCCCCCTTAGTCATAATAGTCTGCTAACTTAAAGCATTGCTAATTCTCAGGTAATTTGGCCATGGGGATCTGAGGTAACAGTTCATTATAGAAAAGGGGGCACTTCTCCAAAATTGCTTGGGGATCCCTGATCTAGAATTATGTGAAAATAAAGTGTTTTCTAGCGTTTCCACAGTCGAAAACGTATATTGCAGTCACCAACCGTGAAGTTGCTTGGACAAGTGGAAATGTAAAAACGTTACTAACAAATATTACATTTAAAAATCAAATTTCATCAATACTCACCGCGCGGTAAGAATGCGGTTATGAAAGCCAAAACGGCGGATAACATCAACGGAGCAAAAACAAGTTTTCGTCTACCGAATCTGCAAACAGCGTAAGGGTTCTACATTTACAATTCTTAATAGGATAATCGCATTGCTGATACGTAAAGTTACTAAATTCGAAAAGGTCGCTGGCACAAGAATAAAAAATATTTTTATTTACAAATCAATATTCACATGAAAGAGGACAAGGTATTTCTTATCGTATTTAGTACAAGGTAAGTAATAATATATATTTTATCATAATATTTATCACAAAAAAGAAAGCAACGATTGATAGAAATTGAAAAATACAGAGTTTGTACAGAAATTAACAGAAGCAAAATTACGCTTAACTAAAATCCCTAAAGTAAGATATTTATTCAATATCTACTACGTATTATATGTAATTTAATCGACAAAAGATTAATCACTTATCATCTTAACATTTATACACGTACCTATCCAACAAAACCACTAGCAGCGCAATCGAAGGTATCTCAGCAGCGGAGGTGATCGCGAAGGTCAGGAAAAGGTCCAGACCCAGGTTCTCCGACATGCGGATGATGCCGTCAAAGATCACCGCCACCGCCATGAACGCTACCACCAACAGGATCAACATCCGGCGCAGACTCGGCGCCTTCAGGAGCGTCCAGATATTCTCTTCACTCTCTTTCTTTGTTATTGCGACGAACTAAGAGAATTAATACTGTGTTTACTTGTTAATTTGACGCAAAAAATTTACCACACTTACTTGTGTCATAATATTCAGTTTATTTTTCATCCTCTGTAGCAATTATGCTTTATAATTTTTTAAAAATAGGAAACAAAGTCTTGAAATGGACGCCGCGCATAAGAATGAAGAGAGTAGGACGCCCTCCCACCAGATAGACCGACGATTTAATTAGGACTGAATGAGGAGAGCAGAGGACCCCATATGGTGGAAGGCATTGAGGAAGGCCTATGTCCAGCAGTGGAATGTTGGGGCTGATAATCTGTCTCGAAAAGAAAAGCATTAAAAAATATCAGTAACCTAATGTTTTCTATTCTTCGGTAACGGGCTAACATTTGACCTGAAATTCACTTGATCCTAAGAGACAATGAGACCGTAAATGGCGAAGCGTGTTTGGTCAGAATACATCTAGCTCTCATATGTAAGAATGCCGGAACACAACAATGTTGTTATGGCGGCTGATTGAAATTCAGGGTGGTAGCTAGCTAGCCGGGTTTAAAAAAACCATCATCAAAACTTCACTACTTTTGTAGCCCGGGAATTGAACCCAGAACCTCCTCATTACAAGGCAAACGGTAAACCGTTGGCATGGAAGCAATCAAAAACGTCATTCGTCAAAAACGTGTTAAACTTATTTATTTTATTTAACTGTGTTGACGGCATACCGGCATTTATTATTTTATATGTGTCCCTGACAGAACGCGATGAAATCGTTTCTGAATTATTGAATATAATTTTAAAGACAATTTACATTTATAATTATTTTTAATCACATCACGTACATTCACTCACAAACAGTTACACACCGACACTTTTACACGCATACGCAAAATACGTTTCTTTTTTAAATTACTCTATTTTATTCATACGTGACAGTTTGAAATTGTAATTATAAATTTTATTTTTTTATTAATTTATAATTGTTTCGAATTGTTTTTGAACAGTTTAAACGTGTTCACTTCTTCTAAATCGTATAGGAGGGAGATACCCAAAATACAGGTCTGATGTTATTCCCAGTTCGGAAGTCGATGACCGTGGAAAAATTTAAACTAATTATAATTGTCAATAATTTATTTGTCTAATTATTGTTAAAGTTTATTGACAACATATGCTTTCGAAAAATGTGTCTTAAATCATTTAATACCTTTTTGCACGCAAATTAAAAAACAAAAGAGATTACTTACAATAAAATCATCCAATACCTTTTGTGGTATTTTGGATTTGTTAATTCTCTCGAATTTTTTCAAAAGCTTCACAGCATCGTCGACCCTTCCCTTTGATACAAGCCATCTAAAAATAGTGAAACATTTATTTGATTTTTCTGAGTGAGTTTTATTATGATGCGATATTAAATTTCACACACCTATCAGCTGAACATTATAAAATAAATCGCCAAGCGTGTGTCGGACTCGCACCGCGAAAGGTTCAGTGCCATGAATGCTTATAAAATTACGTTTTTTGTAATATTATTTTTATTATTTGTTGCTGCAGTAACAATGGATATGTATAATCTGTGTAAATTTCACATTTCCACCTATTACGACTCATTACATAGAGCCCGCTGACAGACGAAGGGAGGAGGCTCAGTATTAGGGTTCCGCTTATTACTCTTGAAAATATCTACCAGATTGATAAGAATGAGTATTTGAGTCGATGTAGTCCGAAATTGGTACACATACTGATGGGGGATCAAACTTTATATTAGATAAAAAAATATAGAACGTCCAGAGAAGGGGACCGGTGACGGCTAGTGCGTACATAGAGAATTATATATGAACTAGTATAATTAATACAGTACAGTTAACCATTGATTAAAAAAAAATCAAAAAACAAATTGTCCAACCGACCTAGCACTCTCCGGCACCGCGAGCGGTGTCAACAGAGCGATCAGCATAGGCAGCGAGGTGGCCAGCATCAGGTAGCGCCAGTCGGAGATCCACAGCGCCAGCCACGGCAGCAGAAGGCATCCGCCGCCAAAGTACAGAGCGATGGACATGCTCGCCACGAAGGTGCGGTACCGCGTGCCGACGTACTCCAGCACTAATCAATAATTATCGTAAAAATCTTTTGAATCAATTTTATATACTACTGGCTCATTGATCTAATGGTAGTAAGTCTGCCTCTTCACCAAGGATCATGGGTTAGGTTCCCGCTCGGGACAATCATTTATGTTTGTTAACAACCAGACATGGATGCAATTCAAAAAGAAACCAGATATAGTATGTATTTAAAAAAATCTATTTAGGTATATCCATATCTGATAAACAGTGATTGGAATAGGCTGAATATATTTACCTAAACTTTGAGGTACAAAGTCAAAAAGTGGAGACTTCCTTAAAATTATTTTTTTCGGGACATTTCACCGTGCCGAGAGACGTCTGTGTTGACACGACCCGCGACGTATATTATGTTTCTATTTTTCCCGTTAATTGTATACTTTGCAGGGTTGTCAATAAGAATATCTCCATTATTTCCTTCTATATTCCTAAATTTTATTTGAATATTTATCATACAGCATAGTCTTGATAAAATTGTAATCAACTATTTTTAACTACACATTTTAAACTTTCATTTGGCTTATACGAACATTAAAAATCAAAATTGGCCAAATATAGCTACTACAACCTATAACAGGCCCAGGAGTATAGATTGCAATCGTACCTAGTTTGGTTCAAATCCCTTTCGTAGTTTTTGACCCATGCGTACACATACAGACAGATAAATAGACAGACAGACAGACAAAAAATTTACTGATTGCATTTTTGGCATCACTATCGATCACCAATTATCCCCTAATATTAATTTTGAAAATATATTCAATGTACAGATTTGACCTTTCTACAGCTTTATTATGAGTATTGATAAAAATGAAAGCAGTTGACGACAAGTGACAGAGAAAACCATAATCGCTTCTCTCGTTCAAATCGATATTAATAACTAATATGCTTAGATATTCAACTGATGGTATCAATTCTCGATATCTTTGATTACTTGGAAAATTATAACATGCCTTTAGAAAATATACAGAAACATAGTACTACTTTATAATTGCCTGTTACAAATGTTATACATTCCATATTTTATCGTTCTAATAGCTATAGCACACATTAAAATAGACTTAAGTAATTTTTAAAAAACATATCATGATGTCTAAAATAAATGCTACTACAATTCCGAAATGGCCTTCATTAATAGGTAATTGATATCTCTTAAAGAGATAATAAATAATCATTACTATACGAATAGAGGAAAATAAGAATTTATCGAGTTGCAAATGAAATAGATGTAATGCAGATGCTATATTATAAAGACGAATACTTACCGAGAATGTAAATGATCAAGAAGCAGCTGTCGCACGCCATGCCGACAATAAATCGGCACATGGAAAAGTCCCAGAAATTGCTTGTGAACATGGTTCCCACGCCACCCACGCAGCCAAGGAAGTTTGCCACTAAAATAAAACATTAAATTTAATGAGCTCTTAAAAATATGTCCCAACAGTTTGTATTACAAATGAAGTGAGTTGTGCGCTTTAGAACTCCTTACCACCCAACTTTTCTAGTCTTCACCAAACCTATTAACTAATATGAGATGATGAAAGCCTCTCAAAATCTTGTCGGAAATTATTCTTCAACAAAAAACGGACACTTTTTTTCAAAGTCGACCTTAAAGATTCGAAACATACGAGTAAATATCGGGGCTTCTAATCTAAAAAAACAAGGAGTTTTATCAGTCACCTCTTAAAGTTAAATGAACACTTCACAAGAATTCTAAAGAGATCGAAACAAGTGCAAATCAGTAAAGGATACAAGATCCAGGTTATACAGTGAAAGTATTTCCCAAATCAAGTTCTGTCATAATTTAGCTAAAACTATTACAGATGTTATGAATTATGAAATACACTCTTATATTTGGACTTTCTATGAATGTTTCACTTACAAATTAACACAGGGACTCGACCGTACATGTCGGCAAGAGTTCCACACAAAATGCCTCCGAAAATAGAGCCCACAAAATTAATAGCCTGCGACCACGGCACGTAACTTGCTTTGTCACAAACCCATTCCCGCTACAAGGATAAAAAAAAACAATATAAGGTTATAACCACTCTAATTTCAAATTATTCTAATATAGTGTTATTCAGTCATGACTATAAGATCCCAAGATATAATGAGAAATTCAACTTATTCTTTATATATTTGTAATGTCATTATAACATCTCCGAATATTCGAAACGGCTGGACCGATTTCGACGCGACTTTCCCTTGCAAATATCTGACGATATAAGCATTATAATATGGTTCTATTTGGAATTTAAGACGGTTTGCTATATATTTTTTTTTATTTTCATTTATTTCCATAAAAATGTAAGGTAAGCTAATAATAGACAAAGCCAATATAAGAGATTTTAAACCTCGTTAACGACGGTGGAATACGGTATATCATCGAAAAGGAACTCCCAGCCGTTTCGACATGTCACTGCAGGTGTGTTTGCGTCTGGTGGCAGTAAGGTTTCCAATACTTCCGTCCAGTTAGCGTCGTACATCATACAATGATCGTATCCGTCGCCACTAGCTGCTCCAGGAATTGAAAGGTTACGTCTGAAACAGTGCAGCAAAATAAATTAATTATTATATAAAACCAATTAAAATAAGCGCCGTCATTTAGGTAAAATAATGAAACTAATTTGCTATCCAGCAACTACACGTAGATATTGAACAATTCAATACAAAAGATTATCTACACCCGCAAAATAAAGAGTTATCTTAGGAATTATTAAAACAATGTTAATTGTTACGTGGCTGTAAGTAAATTTTAAGTTTTATTATGAAAAATAGATTTTTGCTTGAATACAGTTAAAAATAGATAGATATTGTATCTCGGTCTCCTACGGTGGCTGTATTGGAAATAAATTATATCAGTATTATCGCTTTTCTAAAATGCAAAAGATTTGTATTGTGACGTATAAATTACAACAGATAATTTTGCTAGTACGTCAAAAGTGCATTACAAAAACAAAATAAAATACTCATGAAACAAAATAAATAAAAGTAACTGTTACAAATAGAGCGAAGTAAAAGAATACGTTACCAGTGCAAGAGGCGATCTGACCGCTGAAGGCAGTTTCTTCCAGACAACCTTAATAATCATAATTCCTATTCATAATAAGCCTAGACATACGGCAGGATCTTCCGGGAAAGCGATACCACAATCATCAGATCAATCAGAAAAAAATAGTCACCTATCGTTGGTTGATATAGTAGAGTTAGTAATATTATTTGTTAATTCAAGCTTTACTTTCGGAACTCCGTGACTCGTTAGAACAAAAACTTATTTGCTAATTACCGCTTTGTTTAATCGGAAATAGTCTATCTAATTTTTTATAGGAAAAGTAGGCAAATGTGCGAGCGGTTCTCCTGATGGAAATTGACCACCGCCGTCTATAGACTATAGCCGCAACACTCGGGAAGTACAATCTCAACGCGTATGGCCACTACACGTGGCATCCTCAGGAGATATTACCGGTTCAACAGCGTTATTTCGAGCGGTTCGAGATTGTATTCTGGTTTTAGTATTTACTAATGCACAAAACTGAAATTAACGAATTAATTTTTGTTTTACTCTCAATGTTAATATTATCAAATGTTGATTACGAAACGTAAGTGGTAGGAAGGATTTAGCACAAGATTCAATAAGATCCAACTGCTGATGGGTTTTTATTATATCTTATGCCATTTCTATAGGAATAAATAAAATGCGTACACGATTAACTTCCTACCTGAGTTCAATACTAAGGCTTTCTAACTCAGGTACGCGACACCAGTGCTCTTGAGGTGTTGCGGTTATGAACATCTGTCCGAAGTAAATGAAAGACCAGACCATGCCGAAGGGCAGCATCCCGATGAACAGCAACCGCTGATAGAGTCCCATCTCACCTACGTGTTGGATAACCTTGTCTAGAGCACTACCGATGTTGTCTGGACTATCAGATGATAATTGGTTACCCTGAAAGTGTTCATAATCAAATTTGCTAAATATTTCAGATTCGAATTCAAAATATATGAGTACTTCACTTAATTACGCCTTCTCGGGCACTTTTGAATCGTGTTCGTGGGTCAAGAAACTCAGAGGCACTCTTTCAGTCATTATTTTAGAAATACTCTTGTCGTTTTGACGAATTAAAGCGAATCTTATCTTCATGGATTTTTGTCATTAAAACAATCTTCAACTGAACAATGTTCCCTACTAACCAAAATACTTCCGATAAGTTTTAACAAGGTCACATCCAAAATATCTTTTGGGACCTCACATACGCCTATTTCTCCGAAAGCAGAAATAAATATTAGTTTGCCTCTTAAAATATTAGTCTTCTTTAAGTTTTGCGGCAAACCTTGGCTACGATCTTTATTATTTTGGATTTTAGGACAACATGACTAATGTAGCATATAAACTCTAATGCTTTGTTCTGCTCATTGTCAAATTGATAAGACAGTGCTCTTTTTCCGTCAGGTAAAAATATTACGTTTAACTTTTACCCTACCGTTAGGGTTGACCTATTTTTCTAGTAAATTTTTACGGAACCAGCTTTAAAGTATATTCTTTCAAACAAGATAAAAACCATCAATCTGTTTACTCATTAAAAATAAATGCATGTGGTCATTAGAAAAGAACAAAACGAAGGTCGAATTAAAAAGTTTCTACTCAAATTATTGCCTACGATTTCCTTTATGGTGTAAAATGCAAAACCAAGGAATTAAAATACAAGAATCCATTGTAAGTGGAGTGTAGTAGATTGCTTGATAAAATAAAATATTATTTAAATTAACTAACCTGTTTTGTTTCATTCACAATGATTTGATTATCGCCTGCCATCGTCATTTGGCCACCCTAAGGAGACTACGTGCGAATTGCTGATAAGTTCAAAATAAACTGATCAATTTCACGATAATTAAAATTCTTATCCTAATATTTTATAACATAGATAATATAATCTAACGATATACTGGGCCATGTTTGATGTTGGGTGTTATCTATGCTTTTTTTAAGGTTTTCTCGATTTAACGCTGTTAATGTTTTATTTGCAACGGAATATACGTTGTGGCAATAAGCCTGGTTAATAAATATTTATGATATATTTCTTGCTCCAAAAGCTTTCAAAGCTGATGATTTGAGTAGTGGATGGTAGAAAGGTATTTGAATGGTGGCAGAACTCTTTCATATCCCTCTGGCTAGTTACCACACGCAATATCAAGTTGTCGCTACAACAACGTTTATGTTTTCCGGCAATCATACATTATAACCATCAACGACTTGATCGTCACTTAACATTATGTAAAATTGAGGTGAAATGTACGAGCCAATGAAAATGTGCTATCTACGATTCTTGTATGACTTGTAATAAATATGAATCTAGTGGAAACAGATTAATTTGTGATGCTTCTCCTGCTAGCCACAATTTAAATGGATGTTACCGGACTATTGTTAACTATTATTTATGCTGTTTTGCTCTTAAAATCATTCTCATTCTTAGGTTGAAATACGTAATTAGTGTACCTCTTTTTCTTTATACATCACTACACCTATACTATAGTTCTTGAGCGAATTAGATATGTTAAATAAAACACGTCAAACAAGCGTGCCACGTAACCATTTTTTTGCAGAACGAATCAATGTTGGGAAAAAAACAGATATAATAACCTGCGAGCGTAATTGAATACATACGCGTCTGCGAGCTTCTATAATTGTGGACAAATATTTTCTTTGATGAAACGAAACCTGTCTGCCGCATGATCTCAATTAACGGTCACATATTTGAATGCAGTATTAAAAATAAGTTTACGCAACAAATAGATAATTTAATTAAACACAAAAGAAGTCAAATATCTAGCAAACGTAGTTAGTGTTTGCACCATTTTTATTGGAATTTTAATAACTATACATATCCTAAGTTACTACTTATTCGTTAATATTTTCAGTAGTATAAATTCGTTAAGATTAGATTTGTGGACCCCCTACCATACGGTCTTTAAGTTTTTGGTCCATCAGTGATTTTGACTGACTTAGTTTTTAAATTTATATATAAAACTAAATGAAATGACAATGTACCACACATCAATTAACTAAACCGGTTTCATACTATTTTTGTTACTTTTAAAAGTAAATAGGATACTGATTAGATTACGTTTTTGCGTAGAAAATCATACGGAAAAATAAAGAAACAGAAATTTATTATGGATATTCACTACCCAAAAGCTTAAACCAATAAAACATAACGGAATAACATTTTGTTTTTTGAATAAATTACATATACTATTTGTTACTCCGGTATATATTTGCTAAAACTATAATAACAGGCGCTATCTCCACAAAGGAAAAAATATTTTGCGTTGTATTTCGACTATTTTTTTCTTTTGCTTAACTT
>DWQX01005363.1:0-13143 GCA_018245475.1 Pharmacophagus antenor
GTGAACAAGTTTTTGACTGCTTATGTAGCGCAGTGACTTACCCGCTTGCCTTGTAACGCAGAGGACCCGGGTTCGATTCTCAGGCCACAGGAGTAATGGTGTATGGAAGGTAGTGGTGTTTTTCGAACTCGACCACCTAGCTACCTGTAGTAGAAGGTTTAGAATTTTAGTGGATAGACTTATGTTAAGATTATAATTTCTCTGAAAAAGGGAAGAAAAAGGGTGTAGTAGAAACAAGCCAAAGTATCATATCTGCCATCTCTCTTGCTCTCTCTTGGAATTTATGAATGTACGGAAAGGACGTACAATCATATAAAGTTAAGATAAGATATATTAATATAATACTAAAGTAGTTGTACTGCTTAAAAATACAATTAGCAAATAAACACCGAAGATCTCAAACAGTGTTTTATCTAAAGATCATCAAAATAATAACACTACCATCCTTAATGTCAATCTGCCGTCATACATGTGAGGTACTAGATTAAAAAAAAATTCAGCTGGTATAAAAAAAATTGTAATGTTCTCGTGACTACAGTTTGTGATATTAAAAAAGCCAAAAGTAAAATCAAAAAAGCAGTTTTGCATCACCCTTTATAATACTAGTAACGAACAGTTCAAATGCGTTGATTGAATGAATGTCCAGCAATCAGTGTTTTAAAATCATTTCAGCTTTGATGGTATCTTTGCACGCGACGAGATTTTTTCAATCAATTCATTAGGTTATCGTGTCGTAGTAACTGATTAAAGAAAATTGTCACATTAAAGAAATTAAATTTCTTTATCACAAATGAATGGTTAAGGATACTTGATATTTTTTTTATCCGCAACGAGCTAACACTTAACTTCAGGTTCACGTGATGTTAAGTGACAATGAAGCGGTAGTTAAAAGAAAAGTGTTAGTCCGTAATACTCTGGCTGTGACTCTGACTCTGGAATAGAGCAAAACTGTTATTGTGGCAAAATGTCATTAACCTAGATAAGTAGCTTCGAAAAACCAACTAATCACTAGGCTTAGGACTCGGACTAGAGACTTCCGTGTTAAAAGGCTATTAACCACTGCTCCACGTAGGGATAATATAGGGTGGTCGTATTAAAAAAAAAAATCGCAAACTTATACTGGATAATCGAAAAAAGGATTTGTATTGATTACTTTGCCAATTTCACGACACGTATTTCTTACGATATTTATATGAGAGTTGCGTCGAAAATGTTCATTGTATTGGGCACAATGTACGGATGCGCACGTCACGATCTCAAAGCGGATAGAACAAGTCCAGTGCAGGCTGAGCCTATTGTGTAGCGCCGTATCGTGATACTTAGGATACCGGGCTGTTGCTGTATTAGCGAT
This sequence comes from Pharmacophagus antenor, assembly GCA_018245475.1. NCBI lineage: Eukaryota > Metazoa > Arthropoda > Insecta > Lepidoptera > Papilionidae > Pharmacophagus > Pharmacophagus antenor. The sequence goes on from DWQX01005363.1 coordinate 1,352, forward strand.
TTTGTCCGTTCTAAAGCTCCGCTTCGCTTGGACCGGCATTTTCTATACGATAAAAAGTGACTGATAAAATCATTTATAACATACCTTAGGTCGTATTTGTTATATACCTTATGTATTGAAGGGCATCTTTCGGAATGAGCATTAATTGTATTAATTAAAATAATTAAAGTTATGAAAAAAAAATAAAACTTTTTAGTTAACAATATGAACAAATGGGTGGTTTTGGCTGCAGTTAAACTTAGGCATAGGGTGCTTTCCTAGTTATTTTAACTAGTTAAGTGTAGTGTGACTATATACATCATTCGTGAAACACAACGACCCATAGAGAAGAAAACTTCAACACTTCATATTATTGACAGGATAAACGATATTACGATGTGACACGACTTATTTTTTTGTAGTGAATTGTGCGAACGTAAGGTATTTTTTTTTAAATTACGTAATTAAGACAAAAGAATAAAAAAAATGTTTATTTAGTTCTTTCATTTTTATGTGCAAAATTACAGAGTTAATACTATTGAATAATAACTAAATATAAAATTTAAAAAACTAATACAAAAAACTGGTTAAAGGTTTTCATTGAAAAGTATCAACTTTGTTAAAGTTGAAATGTACACATAACAAAGGAAATTGTATTGTTCGTGGCCAAAAAATTATACTTGCATTGTTAATGTAATAGCAAAACATGACTAAAATTAGGAATAGCGTTCTTACTAAAGGTTTTCTCCTTTGCTTCGCTTCAAAAGAGCTACCTTTTTGTGGGAACTTGCTTAATGTGATCAAAATAAGTAAAAGCGTACGAAGAAGAATGTGGACGTAAGAATGCTTTCTTTTTTTTAATTTTATCCTTGTTTTTTTTTGTAATTACACTTTTGGAAACCAATTTATTTAAAAGGTAACCGTCAGCTGTGTTCCGATAAGAAATAAATTCACTTTATAAACTTTCTAACAAGTAATGAGTATTAATTTTTAATTTCCAATATCATTGCCAAAACAATCTAATATTCATAACGACAAGGTCGAAATTAGTTAGCAACTGGGAAACCCGTGGAGTCGACTTCCTCATTAAACTTTGTGTAAGACTTCATTAGTTTATTCAATTAGCGTTGCTTTAAATTTTACAGGATACGAAAGTAGTTAGCTATTGCACTATTATAACCAATAACTAAGGTGCTGTCCTGAGGAACGGGACAATTTGTTAAAAAAAAACAAAGCTGTCAAGACACCTAAATTTTTCTCTCTAAAATATTGAGATAATTTTCATGATTACAGAATTATATTTATTTACATCTGCATTCCAGTGGGGAAGCGTAAGTGAATCAGAGCTGTCTTTAAAAAAAATTAAATTTATGAAGTTCTATTGCGTAGAAGAATTTGCATAAAGGTATTTTGATTTTGATTGTCCAGTTAAATTATTATAGTGACAAGATTTATCTTCTTATGAATGACGGTGGTGAGCACAAAGAGGCGTAATCTAAACATCTAACATCCCATTTTTATAGGTCGCCGTATTGCTATCTACTACTTAAAAGTCTTGCATATTAAAATAATTGCTTATAAGCATTGTTATTTCGTCAACTACAATGTTTTTCAAAAGCAATTGAACTATTAGCATTGTTATTTAATTAGCTACAATGCTCTGCAAACGCAACTGAAGTATTAGCATTGTTATTTAATTAGCTACAATGCTCTGCAAAACGCAACTGCCGTATTAGCATTGTTATTTAATTAGCTATAATGCTCTGCAAAAGCAACTGACGTATTAGTATTGTTATTCATTTAGCTACAATGCTCTGCAAACGCAACTGAAGTATTAGTATTGTTATTTAATTAGCTACAATGCTCTGCAAACGCAACTGAAGTATTAGAATTGTTATATTATCAGCTACTATGCTCTTCAAAAATGTCAATCATTTTTGACAGTAGACGTTGATTATTTAAAGATAATAAGAGAAGTGAAATGCTAGGATCCACCAAAATAGGTCACAAAGAAGATAAAAGTTCTCTCGAAGGGTTGTTATTTAAAGGAAGTGGGTGAAGGAATCGAAAAAACTTTAATTATCCGGCCAGTCTCCTTGAAATTGAAAATGGGAACTGTATTTGCCATTTAGTTCCTTATCTCTTTGGGTTTAATTTCAATTGTTTTCACTTGTTTTACTATACAAAATTTGATACTTAAAATACACTTTGAAAGTGTATTTATATAAGTTACGGACACTTAAGCTTTATTTTACGGATTCAACTTTATATGACATTATTTAAGTTATACGTCTCGCTTTTATTTTTAAGCGTTAATTATTTAATGATCAAACAGTTTTTTGTCTGTTATGGGTTAACACTTGACTTGTTAAGTGCCAATGAGGCTGAAGGCGGTGCAGCGTGTTCACGTAGAATGCTTCTGGTTTTCACAAATATTACTTCCGGAACACAGCAATGATGTTATAGAGGCAGATGAAATTGAGGATGAAAATATATATTTTCATGTGATAAATTTTCAACATTCCAATTTTCGTCGTAGTTAATTAAAATTACAATTGAAAACATGATCCCGCGCACGCGTCGACTGTAGCGCGTGCCTGAAACAGAAGATTAAAATTCGTCTAAACTTCAAAGCGAAGTCCGTGCGATAGTAATGTAATATATAAGCTAGAAAAGGACTATATAATATAGTTAAAATCGGCATCTGAAATATGGTAGGCAGCGTGTAAGTTTGTTTAATTTTATGTTTACAACAAGCTTTGGAGGTACTTGCTAGTTAGCCACAATTTTGTGGGGAAATTTGAATACAAAAGGATTATTGAATATGAATAACTTACGTTTAACGCATAGTTAAATGTAATGGGATTGTACAAAATTTTGTGGTATGTTAATTGTTAATTATTAACGGTAATAATGTACAATAAGAATATAAAATTTAAAAAAAATACAGTAATGTACACTGGTCTGAATAAATTCATTATTTCTTGAGATCCAGTTTTTATGTATACATGTGATATTAGTATTTAGTGTACACATAAAAATTGGACCAATCATCCTCCACTTTGGAATAACATTTTTTTTTTACCAATTTCTAGAACCAACTTCGAAGTACGTTTTTTTTTTAAATAAAAATAAACCATGAAAATTGGACCGGTCAGTGAAAAATTCGCACGAGTACACAGATAATTGGCCAAGCGCACGTCGGGCTCACGTCGCAAAGAGTTCCGTACAATACAAATCTATGAAGTTACGTTTCCTGTGTGTTTATTTTTAACATTATTCTATATATATTACTTGTTCCTCTAGCGGCGATAGATATACAGAATCTTTCAAAACTTTATCTTTCTTCTTATAGCGGTTCATGAGGTAGAGCCTGCTGACGCACGGACGAACACGTATCAGTCTCGGTAATGGTATTCCGATTGTGACCCTTCGGGTACGGTACCCTAAAAAGGATGGAAGGAAAAGTGATACGCACAGAGTTGAGTTGTCGTTGTCGGTTGAATTGGGCGGTTGCTATTGAAGCGATGCTTATGATTTAGTTGGAAATGACGTGATTAGAAAGCAGGTCACGTGACCACCCCTTTCCCTCCCCGTCCCCCATGAGAAACTGCACCGGAAGCGAATGCTTTTTCATAATTACAGCGGCGGCTTCGGAATATTATTTTACACATTTATGTCGAAGTGACACGCGATTAAAAAGTTAAGAAGTCGCGTTAATGGAACACGATTACATAACTCTGAAAACAAAAACAAAAGGCATAATTCTGATGATAAGGTTTTGTGTTATAAACGAATGTTGTAAAGTAGTAAAAGTTTTTTTTTTTAATTGTGTAAACGGCTTTCTAGTTGACCTTTAAAGATCACGATGGGGGCATTTGAAACCAGGTTTACAGACATTTTTCATAGTTCTATTTCCTAGATCGTGGCAATTTTGGTGCATTATTGTATTTTATATTGTACGTCAAACAAAAAAAAAAGTATAAGACAACGTTGCCAGGATCATTGAAAAAAAGTAAAGAAAAAAATAGAATTTTATCGAACATTGTTCCGTCAAAATGACGGGTCCCATAAATTTTGGAGTTAATGAAAGCGATATACACTAGCGATTTTATGATTACATAGAAGACACTTGCTCTCTTCTCTGAGCGTGGTATTTGTTTTATTTAATATTAATCCACCTGCAGAGTATGTACCAATTTTCTCATCCACCGACTCGAAGAATAAAAGGTTTCATTGTAATCGGAAAAAGTCACCTATGTGCTCTTTAGGGGTTAAATTAAAAAAAAAAGTTTACCTAATACTATCACAAAGAACACGCTCTTCAAATCTTATATATACGTGTATAGAATATCCGTTGTGGTAGTTTGTTTATTGTATTTGTTGTGTAATAAAAAAAAAACATTGTATTCCATTTTCGTTCATACAACTTACATCCAATTTTCACATTAATATAAGTTGAACAGGAGAGAATGCCTCTTAGGCTTATATTTGCAAATGCTAATCCAGTGTTTTTCAATGTATGTTAAATAAATAAATGATGGTAAATAAAGATATATATATCTACACAATGAAATTTATTTATATTTTTTTAACGCTTTTTTATTCTATTCCATTCTGCATATTGTGATCCAATACAAAGAGAAAATTCATCGATAATACCTTCGCCTTTCGCAAACGCGAGTCATTCCTTTGAAAATGAGTACACGGTATAAATAATGCCTGCTGGATACTGCACTCCGATATCTATTCAGGATCGGGTAAAGGTTTTTTCTTAAAAGTAACTGAATCGTATGACGTTTTAAGGTCGAATTTGCGGGAACACAATCGCTGCGTTATGTAGTGGTCGTTAATACACTGAAGCCTGTAAAAGGTATTTTCGGTTGTCATTATATAAATCTCTGATGTTATCATCCAGAAACATATATTCACCATTATATGTCGATAAAAATGTATGAAAATTTGCTTAAAAACGATTTGTGAATCATATCCGCGTTAGAAACTTTAATCTCTTAGTAACACTTAACATCAGGTGTAATGGAATTCAAGTATTTTACTACAACTGATAAAAAAACTGTGGCTTTGCTATGCAATCAGGTGTCTTCATTTACCAACTCAGCGCCGAGAAAGCAGTTTATTGTCGTCAGAATATAATAAAATTTATTCTGACTATGTAATAATTATAAACAATGTTAGAATAAATAATAACAAAATCAATACACATTGTGCACAAACAAAGCGTGAAATAATATTTTAATATTCTAAAGAATTGAATAAATTTGCAAAAGAATAAAGCGGGTGCGCGATAATGAAGGATTTTTAATTTAAATGTAAAACAGCATTAACCTCCTTATGTTAATGTAGGTGAAATCAAAGTTGCGAGCCCAAGAGGAATATTTCCTTATTTAATCTCCTCATATGTTGGGATGCTTTAAAAATTTTTCAATAACGAGTTAGCACTTGACCATAATATCCGTTTTATTTTAAGAGACAAAAGCATAAATGTGACACCTAGTGTATTCTGGGTGAGCACGTTACACTATCTACGGCCTCATTGTCACTTAACATCACGTTTCATTGGTGATCAAGTGTTTGCCCATAGCCGATAAAGAAAAACAATATATTTCTGTTTCACATTTAATACAGCTCAAACTCTTTGGTGCTTTTATTCTATACAATTATTAATTTTTATTAAATTTTTTATGTATTTAAGCATTTACAGGTTAAGAAAAAATTCTGTTAAACGGGATTTGAAAAAGATGAAATAAAAAAGAATTTGCGTTTAAATTGGAAATTATTTTCCGTTTATGATTTTCCATTTAAGAATTTATCATAAAAGAAAATTTTGTAATGAAAAAGAAAATCTTAATAGATCAGTTGCATTGTCCGTTTTAAAGCGTTACGTAAATTTGGCGGAGCAATTTATCCGCAGGAAATCGCTCTTTATCGGAAAATGCTTGTCCCTGCAGTATGTAATTTTCCACTTGAGTGATCACCGACATTATAAATTTCCAATTCCCTACGCTGTGGTTCTTACGTTGAGGATTTAAATGTACATCTCTTTTTAATAAAAATAAATATTATGTACATGATATAAATGCGTGTAATGTTTATTCATATAATTTATTTATTTTTACAAACATTAAAAACGTGTCTTAAAAATACGTCTTACGAACGTGATAAAATCTTGTACACAAGGCGGACTTAATATGAAATGGCATTCTCTGCCAATTCACTTTAGGGTTAAAAAACTATCAGTAACAATTTTATCAGTAATATGATAGTATGATATAACTAATACAATCTATAAATGAATGAATCTATAAATGATATAAAAAATACAAGTTTAATGATCTACAGTAATCAAAGCTGCTACGACTGCAGACTGACAGCGATGGTGTTAGCTAGCCAGGCAGTCTACACTGCTCATGTGGTCGGCACCGAATTGAGGACCTCCATGTTAAAAAGCTACTTCGCATAACCACTTTGCTACGGAGTCATTTTTTTACTAATCTATTTATACTTGTTCCCCTAATATATGTGGTCAGGGACCTCGGTGTACATTTTTTATTCATCTTCCATTTCTCTTTCGTCTACCTTACACTCTCTCCTCTTTCATACTTTATACTATTTTCTTTATTTCACTAAAACTAGTCCAAGTATTTTTATTTAGTTATCCTTTACAACTACTTGTTTGTAGACATTTTGTTTATTTCAATCACAACTCTTCTTTTAATCTACCTGTTTCTTAGCATATTTTAGGTTTTACATCTTATATCTAGAAATATAGTGTAATTTACCTTTTTATTTCTAATTTTTATTTTTACTTATAACTCTGCTAGTTTTTTACAGTATTTTATAAATCTACAACTCATCTCTTTGTCACTTATAATTTCATTTAGATTGTCCTTGTATATATTTCTTCCTATTTCCATTTCTAAATCTAGTCTATACACTGAATAGATGGGAGGTTCGGTGAGCACGTGGGGTACAGTTTCCTCCTTTCCCGGACTACTACGGAGTTATTTAAACTGTATGTCTAAATCTCATTACTTACCATCATTTAAACTGCCCGCTCGTTTACTTACCTTCATTATTAAAAAAAAACGGATTAAAAATATATCAAGTCTTATGTTTTAAAGTCATTTGTCCTTAACTTTTGATTTTCACGAACAAATCAGTAAAAATAAGTATGGCAAAGGAAATAGTGTTTCTTGCAAATTTAAATATTCACCAGTGATACTTGTTGAACTGAATTAGAAAGTCATTTCTTTTGATCACATTTCATGGGTTTTTACTTTTCAGCGCGGAAACATAATTAGTTATTTAAACAATGAATATACCGTTTTAATAATCCTTTAATATTGAGCTTTTTGCTAGTGAAAGTATCAACAGAATTAGATCATACAGATATTACTAAGAACAAAAAGAAAAAATGCCTCTGTGGCGCAGTGGTGTATCCCTTTGCCTTGTGAAGCGCTCCCGGACTTAATTCCCGGTCTACAGGAGTATTAGAGTCTGGACGGTGTTAGGGTTTTTCGAACTAGTCTTGCTAATTCTGCTTTCAAAGTAAATATGTTGCCTTAACAGTAATGCTGCGTTCCGTAAGTCATATATGCGAGAGCCAAAAGTGTTCGTCGAATACACTTCACCATCTATGGTCACATTATCACTTAACATCAGGTGAAATCGAGGTCAAACATAAATCCGCAACCGATGAAAATGGCAAAAGTATGTTTTAAAATAAGTTCTTTTTTTTGTTATGAATCTTTTAAAAGAGATTAATAATTTCATATAGATTAATATCAGCTTATTAGGTTAATAACACTGTTCACTCGTGTACATTAATAGACAAATCAACAGATAATATGACGCTGCTAGCCTTCTAACTAGTTTGAAGGGAGTGCGTCATCTGTTAATAATTCACGCCATGTACAGGCATTGTCAATTATACAAAGAGAATTCCAATGGATTCACCTTTGAGCTTCGAATACACAAAAGCTTCTTGGGAAACTCATGTACAGTTGAGCGGATATTGTTAACAACATTAATTATTGATAGCATCGCAGCTTGCGTTTTATGTAAAGAGGTGAATCGGGTTACATTTCGCAATGTTTCATAACGATAGAATATAATTAAATATATATATATGATGTTCAAAGTCCTGACTGATTGAACGAACAGGTGCTTGCCTGCGGGGCAAACCCGAGCATTTTTATACATGTTTAGATGAAAAAAACGTTCATAAGTGACGTGATTTTTCCATTTTTTTTTAACTTTGCGGACATTTTTAGACCTTGTAGCGATTAGCCCTTTGCGGACGGGACGCTGCGAAGTGAACCGTACCGTGGTGACGAGCTCATGTCGCCGTTCACAACACTCCAAGTGAAATTCTGGACATTTTCTATTATGTGTACATACACGAACTCTGTCATCGCCAAATGCATACATTAGTTATTTGGCATATTTGATGATTTATACAAAACGCATATATGCGGTGGTAGTCCGCAAAGAGTTAAAGTTAAATTTAGGGCACTCTATATAATTGTGTATGCTATAGAGCGATATACCAATCTTCTGGGCTTTTTGGAAGTACCCCCACTGTTATATATATATCCGCTGCTCCTGGACCCAAGAAATTTGAAAGGTGTTCTTTATACTATTATATATCCAGTAATAAAGAGGATATCGAAATTGCAACCTTTAGAAGAGTAAAGAGAGTTCAAGTTTCAATGGAACGTTATATTCCCTGATTCGATGGACTCAAAATTTGCTATACACACTGGAGGGGGACTAATTTTAATATTTAATAAATTGCCATGCCTAGAAACGACTGCGTGATAGTAATATACGAGTCCATATATAGATATGCAATTAATATTATCATACTACTATAAAATATAGCAAACTTCATTTTGTTTTCCTTTGAAAAACCCTATCACCATCCAGACTCAACTACTTCTGCGGCTCGGGAATCGAACCCGGGAGCTCCGTTTTGCAAAGTAAAACATAGCGCCACGGAGGCAGTCAATAAATTCCTGTGCACTTAAATTTTATGGAGTTTTATGGAAATTGTTCTAGTGTAGTATTGAAACGTTTAATAGATACTAAATTAGCGCCTCACTCTTTCTCTGTTCTGGTGAGCGAGCAACTCTCTGGTTCAAAGTCAATGCCCAATTTAATAATAATTAACCTTATCAAAAGGTTTCTTTTATTTCGAGGTGAGAAGTTATATCAGGAAATAAAAGCACAGTTTCGAAACTCAAAGAATGATAAGACTACAGTATTCCAATTAATATGCCCAACTATTAATAATAATACTTACTGATTTATACTTACGGGATCAAATGATCGATAAGATTGGAGACTTTCGAAATAAAAAAATTGAACACAATCTGCAAAGTTAGTTACAAAGTTATTCATAATACAGATTATGTATTTGATTGCTTCCGTGGCCCAAAGTTTTTCGGATGACTTGTGACGCGCAGGTCTCGGGTTCGATTCCCAGGCTACAAGTGAGTGCAGTCTCTGATATCGGTTGGGTTTTTCTGACCCGTCTGGTACTACCGCCATAACAGCATTATCATTTCCGGCAGGCATAAATCTGAAAGCGAGAAGTATTCTGGAATATCACGCTTCACCATCTACCGCCTAATTGTCACTCAAATTCAGGTGAAATAGAGGTCAATTGTTAATAATAATCGATAAAAAATTATACGCAAATACATTAAAGTTGTAGAAAAAAAAAAGAACAAAACCAACTGGTCTGTATAATGACGCAAATGACATTATATAACCGGAGCGATATCCGCTTTAATTCGTAGCATCACTCTTTTTATATCTTCAACGTATCCGTACCATAACTCTGCAGTTCAGTGGGGCTTAAAACCGATTATGCAGAAGTGTGTTCGTTAAATTTAACAAATGGCGCGCCCGGTGCTCTTTGTAAATTTTTTAAGCTGCATCGATTGATTTTGTCAGTTTTTATTTTGATAGGTAAGAACTTATGTGTTGATGTATACGTTACCTTAACTTAAATGTTATGCTTAAACATAGAACATGTATGAATTTTCACCAAAAATGAGATAAAATTTAATTTAAATTGATACGTGATGTTAAGTGACAATGGGGGCGTAGATGCTTAAACGTGCTCGCCTAGAGTGCCCTGGCTTTCTTTTGTATGACTACTCGATCATAGCAACGCTATTATGGCGGCAGCCTGACATCGAGGATGGTAGCTAACCAGACTCGTAAAACTTTGCTCTAAAATTCTCTCCATATGTTCTATCCTTTAAAAGCATTTTTGAGAAATTTATTATAACACATAATAATATTTTTTGTAAAAATATTTAATGTAAATATACCGTGCTTATTATATTGAGAAAAACAGTGATAATATAAATAAGATGGTCATTTCTCACGTCTAACTATAAAATTGATATTTCTTCCAAACATAAAGTAAAATACTTCTTCTGATCTTTCTTATTTTTGCTTTGAAATAATGAATGAGCGCCAGATGACCTAAATCCTTAGAAATAAGAAACTGTTTTGTAAAGCAAATATTTTTTCATTCGCTGATTTGAAGAACAACTATCGTTTATTATTTAAAAGAGACATGGAAACATAAAATCTTTACGAATACGAACATAATTTTCAATGATATGAAGAATAATTTAGTTTAACAAATTTATCTCACAACGTTAATTTTTTTATCATGAGTTCTTTATTCCCTCCACTCCTTTGTTAGTAAGGTGTTATTCTAGAGAACAAATAACTTTTAATCGAAAATTTAATCAAAAATAAAACTTAACTAAAATAAAACGGTTTTAATAACGAAATAATAATTTGTTAACTTCAAGTTACGTGCTTGGAATTTATTTTATTATAAAAAATAAAGACATCAAAATTGAACCTCGAAAAATCAACGTCTCGAATTGATGTTATCACCAACTGTTTAATGAAACAAAAATAGGAAACAAATTTACCCCGAAAGCAGGAAGCCGTACTGTCGCGGCTTTACTTTCCAGTTGGTGCAGGTGATTTTCGGGCATGGATGCTTCGGGAAGTACCTGTGTCAAATAACTAGCAGAAAGCCATAACCGAGTGCCGTCTCTGCGGTTTCCAAGAAGACACGGTGTAGTACACTCTGGAAGAGTTTCTAGCATGGGCGGAGCAGCGACGAAGACTCATAAGGGCGGCGGGAAAAGACCTTTCGCTTCTTGTCTTTATTAAATCAATGGTCAATAGCGAGTGTTTTTGGTAGCCAGCGTAACCTTCTACGTGAAAGTGATACTGCAGAAGAAGAAGTTCCAATGATGCCTCCATTCGTCCCATTTAACCGACGAATTGGCAGTGGACAGGGGGGTGTTCTGTCGCTGTTAAAATAGCTTCAAGGCGGTACGTGTGAGCTTTATGTACGCTACTATCCTTGATAAGGATACAGAGTTCCAGCTCCAACCCTTTAACAAGAAGGGACTATCACTGATCGTCTGATTCATAGAAAAATGTATTCGTAATCAAAAAAGATATTTTATTACAACACCCTACTACATAAGTTTCCGCCATGTTGTTTCAGTCGATCTCCGTGAAGTGTTCAAGGCATTTAGAAATCGAGAAAAAAAAAAGGTATCTTCTATTCATCTGACCTCTCCAAGTTAAGCTTGGAAATAATGAGCCAAAGCTGATTTGATGCCGCGAACTGGAAAGCAATCGCTGCGGAATGACTCGCCGCAGCTATTTGCGCTGTAAACATTTTCCAGAGCTCCATTTTGCCGCTGCCTTGGTCGGAACGAGCAACAATCGCTAGTTGTTTT
>DWQX01005364.1:0-13142 GCA_018245475.1 Pharmacophagus antenor
GTTCCCTATTTAATAAGGTAAATAAATAATTTGTAGAGCACTAACTTTTGGAGTTTTATTCAATATTGTAATTTTTCCAAGCTGGTCTCAAACTTTTGGCCGGCAGTGTATATATATATGTATCTGGGATATTTCACATATAGTAATCTGATCCCAAGATAGGTATGCGTGCACCTGCAGTATGAGTTATCAGAGAGTGATATACATATAAAGATATGTATATACATATACATACATATGTACATGACTGTTTGTCCTGGGAGGGAATCGAATCTGCAACCCGTGGTGTAAGTGTCTGTTACACCAATTACAACAACGGGCCAGTCAACACATTATTTTCTATTAAAGTAAAAGGGTAAAGTATCAACAGCTTGGTAGTCCATAATAATCTCCTTTATATTATTGTAGAACAAATGAACTTCGAATAACTCTGATACAGTGCACAGCAAGCTACAAGTAGCCATCAATTTTCAATCAGATCTGTTGTAGTCAATACTGGTTACAGCACATAGGCATTCCAGAGTCAATTGTTTATTCAGAGGCTTTGATCTATAAATAATTAAAATGGAATCGCTCGTTTGCATATTCAGTATTTATATCTCCTGCAATGGTCATTGTAATTTGATGTAAAGAACAAAATCAACATTTTAAAAAATTACTGTTATCTGTGACCTATATGTTGAGGCTAAATTGAAAAACTACCGGATGGATTGTAAGAATAAAATTTGATTTAAAATTATGAAATAATATTTAAGATAATTTTGTAGTGGACAAGTATTGCATTCATAATATGTAATAAATTGAATCTTTAGCTGTCCTATTTTCCATGCCAAGGTATATTAAAAACAAAACCATTATAAAGGCAAACTCTAAGACTCTACCTTAACATCAAGTATACATAATTGCAAGAAATAGAAAACAATGAAAAAAATAAGACAGAGCCATGTCCACAAACTACATGATTATGTTAAAGCTAATGGAACAACAAAAACAAATAAAATATAATAGCTATAAAAAATGTAACCTCACGATGTAACTGTTTTGTGAAAGGTTAAAAAGTCTCAGGTTAAAAGTGTGAAAGTACAATTTCTGTACTATTCGGAAAGTAGGTAACAAATCTACCTAATGTTGTTATTGACCATAATCATAATTATATATTTATATTTACACATATATAAAGATCAATAGAGTAGTTTGAAGTGCATTAAGTGTGATATTATTTGTTACCATTATGAGCAATGATGTTTTCACTAAATGACATTCTTACATGTGGAGTAATAAACAATCAACATACTTGATGCTGAATTATATTATGACAAACCTACAAAAAAAGAGGACAACTGACCGGATGACACATTTTAGCTTTCAGATAGTATGGATCTTTGATATTTGAGTGAACATAAAAATAATAACATAATTAATGTATTTTCTATTACATAAATACTATAGTTACACAATTAATAAGTATTGCACTAATTATTCTATATTCAAGCACAAACTTCACTTACCAAATTATTAAATCCAATCTTATGCTTCGGCACATCACTCTCTGACGCCATCCTGTTAAACATCTGCTTCCTTTCTTTAACAGAAATTTTTTGTTCACTATCCTCCAACATGCTTTCACTCTGCGACGATGACAATGTTGGAGATTTGCCTTCATTGAATTCAGGTGTATCTTGACTATCAATCGAAGACTGCAATCCATTATTCGAATGTACACTCAACTGTTTCTCCAATTTTTCCACAGTCTTCTTACGAGGATGAACTTTGGGAGGAATACCGTCACTTGAAGCGAATAAACTCTCTTTTGATTCACTTTGTGATGTGCCTGAGCTGTTTGGCGTGTCACTGGGCACATTCTTATCATAAATATTTCCCAAATTATTCACATTTAGTGGCGTTGGAGACTGGTACGATGGAAGAGGTGTAAGATTAAGCTCCGATGTACTTTCATTGGATGATATATTGGAAAGCGATTCTGATCTTTTATTTTCGTTAACATCATCACTCTCTTTACCGTTAATCGGCATATATTTCCTTTTAAGAATTAACCACTTCTCGTTGTTTTGATTTTTTATTATAGCTAAAGCGTTTACATGCTTCTTGAATGTATTTCTTGCTTCATCTACAAATGTAATTTGAAAATTAGATCGAATGGAAAAATGTAAACATGCTATACTCTTTTCTATAGTTACTCACCTCGCATATCAGGATTCATTAAAAATACTTTAAAATGTTTCACTAACTCATAGTTTGTAACTTTTCCATTGTGGGCAAGCATAAATTTCAGTATTTCATCAAAACTTAATTCAGAAGGTGCAGACATAGCGAAAAGTATTTACATGAATCAATGCGAAATCTTTTAAACTTCTTCAAATGTCAAACTCTAAGAGACAAGTGGTACGTGTTATTAACTTTTATAATAACTAATACATTAAATATTAATAAACAATATGATATCACTGTCACTCCTAAAACTAAAACCTTTGCAGAATTTTTAACTGATAATATAAACATATAAAAGAATGGAAACTTAAACAACACTTTGACATTTAAATAGAGAGAGACACATGACTAAACGTTTGGATAAACGCATTCAAGTTTGTTAAAAACGTAAATATTAATCATTTTTGCATATTTCACTAATCGTTTAAAATAATTCTTTATATTTTTGCACACATAAATTATAAATACGCTGTTTGTAGTGGTTCCTTCTTAAGATTTTAAACAAGTAACGTCTCATAAATTTGGAACATAAATTTAACACGTAGCCTGGAAACGATTTCACCAAGGTGGTAGAGATCACCTGTTGCAGATTGTTCCCGCTACTTTTTTCGTTAAGACTTCGGCTTTAATTGCGTTATAATCAATGTTTTAGTAATTTATATATATCAACAGTATTTTTTAATTTAAATTCATATATGAAGATCTTTATAATTCATATATAAAGATAGTGAAAATATCAGGAACATTACAGAAATAGAGAAATAAGGGATTTTATGATTATATCGATTCTGATATATTAATCATAGTTTTATGCGTTCGATATATAAATTTGATGTAATAGTAGTCATGACAAACTTTGTACATACTCATACACACAACGTGTAATGAACTCTGTATTTTAAAGAACCATTAATGTAACATTTATATGTAGTTTTTGGACATCTGAAAATGCTTATAAAATTACCGTATAAGTAACATTTTTTGTTTACCGTAATAAGTTCGTGCCTCATTGTTATTAGCAAATCGAAGCCTATTCCTTTAAAAAAAATTGTCAACTTATAGATCTCATCGAAATAATAAAAATAAGTGTGCGAATGTCATAAGAGCTATTCAAACTACGTAGAGGTATAATGTGTGTATGCGACCTTATCGTTGGAGAACAATCTCCTTAATAACGTAATGGAATGAATGTTGGCAAAGGAAATTGTTTGGTTAACAGAGAAATACTATTTGCGGTACCTTTATTTATATAAATATAAAACTGATGTAACTACTGTCTAAATATAATCATTTTTAACATGTATAGTCGCTTTTAGAGAGAGGTCGCTTTTAGAGAGAGGTCGCCTTTATATTTTGTTTTAACCTCTTCAATATAAATATATTTAGTTTAGTGCGATTTTCACAATAATTTGTAAGACATAACTTACTTACATATACTTTTTTTTTAGCCAGTGCAACAAAACGAGGCGTGTTATAAATTTAGCACTAGTTACTATGTAGAGATATTATTAGTCTCCTAAAGACATGAGTGTTAACTATTTTAGGTATAATTATATAATAGATAATGATACATAATATAAACTGTACTACTATCAAATATTAAGATGATACTAACACATTATATGAGTCTTTTGTGTCTTGAAATAAATTATAATAATTATTATTGTCTTTATCTGTCTATAGCACCGTCGTCCAAACGGTTGAATTTTTAACTATTTTCGTGACGTAGTGGCTTATCGGTTACTTTTCCGCCGAGGTCCCGAGTTCAATTCTTGGATCACAGAAGTAGTGGAGTCTAGATGGTGGTAAAGTTTTTCCCACCTAGCTAACTAACACTCTCGATGCCAATTTGCCTCATTAGCAGCATGTCTGTAATCCGGCAGTTATATACGTGAGAGCCTGAAGTATTCTGGGCGAATACGCCTCGTCATCATCATCAAAAGGTGAACTCCAGGTCAAGTTTTAACCCATAACCGAGAAAAAAAGTAATTTTAGATTCCGAAAGATGATCTTGTTTTCTTTATAAATATCACCGTAACATAGAAGTGTTCTGATTTTTAAAAGCCACCTACCGACAAACAAGCCCGGAATAGAGAAACAATTTACATATGATCTGACTATGATAACTCTATCCGGGGAAAAATATTTAAGACTCGGTGCACTATTGTTAATATCCGTGAAAAGTGGCCCGGTGATCGAACTCGGGACCTACGCGTCACAAAGCAAGTGGGTAAACGTTCGCGCCGCAGACGCAATCAGAGATTAATAGGAACAACAAATGTTTTTAGTTCGATTATTGTGTTATTTAGAATAAAATTTAGTTACAATAATAATAGATAGACAGTGGATCCTCACTTCTATGCACACTGTCGATCTTCACCATTTAATGTACGACGAAATATGACAGCGCGCTCCCGCGAGCCCGCCGCCGGCGTTCGCGCGACACGCGGCTATTTGTATTCCGCTAGTGTGCTCCGCTTGCGTTGAACTCGGCCATAGCGCGGTGGTGGCTCCGGTGATTCGAGAGCGTCACGCGACGAGTCGTTTTGATTGCTCCTCCTTTTTTGTTTCTAATTGGGATTATGAGTCAGTACGTCATGAAGCAAATTGCGTTTTCTAGATGCGAATTATGATTTATTAGGAATCGATTCAACCTTCAACGTTTTCCCGGGTTTCTGCGGAATATCAGCACTGACCCTCCCCCGCCGCCGCCGCGGGCCCATCAGCGATACGCTACGCAGGTCACCCTTTCGACTCAACGTTGCAATACAATCAAAATGTTATTATTATGTTTCATTACATACATTTTTTTGTCTGTGATCCATTTTAAATTTTACTTGATGTGTTTATTGAATGGTGTTATTTGTCTCGTAGTCGAATTTTATTGATTTCAAGTTTTGCCGAGTTGAACAAAAATCTATTATTGTTATTACTAATTGTTTACGTTAGGCGTATTGTTTTCGTGCCCTGCTCGTTTACATTCGGCAAATGAAAATGTATGAATATAATTTTCAATGAAACTACACTAAATGTGTTACCATTACTGTTGTTAAAGACTGGTCTTTGTTACCACTGCTCTGACGTCATTGTCGTTCTCATTTCCAGAGATCTTTGAAGTAGGCAATGGAGTGTAACTCCATAGTTAAGCGGGAGCTAATAACACTAGACTTACCGCACCAGTCATTTTGACCGGACGACCCTGTATAAGAAGTTACGTATACTGATATCAGTTTGATATTTTTATTTTTTCATACCGCCTCTGGCGACATTGTTTTATTGCGATACGGGAAAAACATGAATGCAACAATGCACAAAACTAATACAGATACGAAAAGAGAACCATAAAAAGTGTTAAACAATGGCAGGATGATTAATTCGTACCTGGAAGCGTGCAGCGTAGAGTTTCCGTCTCACGAAAAACACTACAAAGATCTAGATGCTAGAATTGTTTTCTAGCGGTAATCGACTAACACGTGTCTACGACCTCGAGTGATATTAAGTGACAATTAGGCCGTAGTATTGGAAGCGCTTGTTCAAAATAATTGTGCCGGTATACGTTACATGGCCGGCGGAATACTGGAATGATGTAATGGCCGGTAGCTGTGACCGTCTTCGTGGCGCATTGGTTTACCTACTTCTCTTTTACCGCTAAGGTCATGGGCTCGATATCCGAACCACACTAGCCGTGGGAGTCTGGATGGTGATGGCATTTTTCAAACACCTGGCTAGCTACCATCCTCAATATCATTCTGCCGCTATAACACCAATACCGTGTTCCCGTAGTCACACACGTGAGAGCCAGATGGATTCTGAGCGAAAACGCTTTACCTACTTACGCTACATACTACTTACGCTTTATCTACGGCCTCATTGTCACTTAACATCAGATGAAATCGAGGGCAAGTGTTAGCCCAGAAGCGCTAAAAAAAAAATTGACAATGCGAGCGTGATAAAAGTACTGGTGAAACCCATTTTGCACCGTGCTAAGACTTGACTTTAAGCGTACATTGAACTGTAGGTGTTGTAACCCGCTCGCTCAGATTACGGACACTCGTGTGTGTGGAAGTCGAAACACACGAGTTATGTTATCGGGGCGGTGGATCGATACCGAGGGTCGAAGGTAGCACCGACCAGGTAAACCCTGTCTGTCGTAGATAGTGACTAAAAGACTACACGGTAGTTATGGGTCTGGGCACAGCGAGGATGCTAGGGACGGTACGCCTTTCCCTGGGACGTGCTCACGTGCAGTGCATAGGGGCACCGGTATATTCCGCAGGAGATCCCGGCGCCATTCTTTACGCAACGTCTGACCAACGTGGAGGATTTCAGTGAGTACAATCCCACACAAGCCCGACTTCTCCCCCAGCAGCTAAATGTGTATTCAGGAGATTTCTCCCCGGTAAAAACAGAGGCATCAAGGATTCAACACGTTTAAATCGCAGGAAAAAATCTAAATTCTGCTGCTGCACTAGTATGTCCATTTAATTTATAATATTTTCAATTCATTTCCGCTTTATTACAAGCAGGTTGACTGTTAGATTTTTAAGCGTAAACTCCAACTAATTTTCACGAATTTTCGCGTAAAAATATATGGGAATTTAGTAAATCATATTAATTTAAAATTAGTAATGGACGTATATACATTTATGTGTATATAAAAATTTGCAATACATTTTCCAACTTAAGTCTGCATTCGGTGGCACCGCGCTGGTGCCCTGAAAAAATTTGGTCAAACGATAACATTTTAAATCACTGATTACCCACGAGATCAGACGACCAACTTAGTTAAGTTAACATTGAGATATCATTCTTGTATACAGTTATATCTAAATATTTCAAATTATTCCATTATATGTACACGGCGCTTCCTATATACAGTGTAATCATTTCTATACCGCTTGATAAGAGATGAAGCTATCGAAAAAGAAAAAAATGAAAGAATGTCTCCGCGATCCCACCGCAGGCGGTCGCTCTCTGAAAGGGAGTGTAAAACAGAAACCGTATGTGACTATTTCTCAGAGTGAATTTGTACTCGAGAATTCTAGTCGACGCTGCATCGAAGTGGATAGGGTGTAGATATGTCTCGCTACGACGCAGTTTCATATTGGTTTACACTGCTATAGGAATTTTAGACCAGGGAGACCAGTCCATCGGTGGTGACTCGTAAACTTGTTTCGTGTTATGTTATGCGAGTATTTGATTTTCGCTAGGCCGATTGTCTTACTATGTAAATAGATTTATAAATGTTAATAAGAACTATGTATACGTTTGCAATAATAAAATGGTAATTTTTCTTATTATAACTCATACATATACACGTTGACGTGGTATGAATATCGTACGTATAACTTGTTTATTTTCGGTCTGTGCGTTCTGGGTACGTTATCAGGCTTAGATAATAATTATTTGCTTAAGAGAAAATTTACCATAACCGCAAAGTTGGGAATGAAGTCAGAATCCATTTTTCCTTTTTACATGCATGCGTTCGTAAGTGAGTAATGTTCCAGGCCAACCAGAAGCGACAGTCTTCCGGTGAGCTTTTTCGAATCCGCTTGAATCTTTACCGATTCGCTAATCCGCATTCGCGGCCTCGTGAATTCCCATCGGGCCCGTGATAGTGTTACGCGAAATACGCCACCTGCGTCACCGGAGGCGTGTGCACGGCACCGCTCCCCCAAGTTAATAATTAAAGCTCCCACGTCATACCTATCCGCGCCGAAGTTCCGATGCGCCGAACGGCCCGCCTGGTTGCGCACTTGCCTAGTGTTACAAGAATTAGACATTTAACTTTTAATTGGCCGCTTGTACGTTCTTCGGAAACTCCCGTACGCCGTGAGTGTGTAACAATGTTACTCGGCTCCGCTTTAAATAATGACCGGAGTTAGCTCGGCCGGTCGCTTAGCGTTGCCAATGGCGGGCTCGTCGCTCTCATGAATGTTGAGGAAATTGTATTTTTTTTTTTTCTTCGTACGCGCCGTGGCCTTTCGGAATGCTCCGGCGGTGCGACGGACCCAGTATCGGTTCCCGGGCCACGGGCGCAGTGGTGTTTGGATGTGAGAGTTTCGTCAAATCCGCGTGGGTAGCTGGTAGGTGGGTACCACTCTCACCGACGATCTGCCGCTCCAACAGCTCGGCTTCGTAACGGCGGTCGTGCTGTAGATAGTACCGTGTACATGCTTCACCACCTTCGACCTTACTGCCGCTTAACATAAGACCGAGATCAAGTGTTAGCCTATCAACGATAAAAAAAGCAATTGGATAATCATACCGTTGGTGTCAATCAGCTGTTTAACACCGCCCGTTGAAGTTGTTCGAACGCTCATCGATTTATATCTAAATACAATTATAACTTTGATATAATTTCATAGGATGGCACAAACACTTTGTTTGCGTGAATTGTTTTAGCGTCAAAACTGTCTTCATGGTTTTCTTGTTTCTGTTAATGAAATACACTGCTAATAATCGCAACGCATTCTGTTCTAGTCCCTAATGTTGGGCGGTCTAGAGTTAATTTTTATTTACAATAATAAATTACATTATCACCTTGGCAAGTATTACAATAGGTTATTTTTATAGGTGATCGGTTACGATTTGGCACAGATTACACTCGATGCTAAGTGACTATGAGCGCGGTAAAGCGTGTTCGCTGAGAGTACGTCCGGACCGCATAAGTATGATATTCGTAACACAGTAATGCTGTTATAGCGCCAGATAGAACTAGAATGTGGTATCTAAGACGGCAATTATTAAAACCATCGTCCAGATTTAATTGATATAACCCGGGCAGCCGCAGCAGCATTTTTGTCTAAATAGAATATAGGATAAGTGATTATAGAGCTCTCTAGATTTGGTCTGAGCGGTGACATTTGAATGGTGATAGTATTTCTTAACCTCGCCGACGTACCAACCCCTCACACATTGACAGTTCGCTGATATAACATTTCTGTATTTTGAACATACTAAAAGAGGCTTCATCGCGGGGAACCACTCGACCATCTCCATCGTTAATGTCACTTAACAACACGTGAAATTGAGTTTATGTTATGCAAATGAAAAAAAAAACTGATACAGTTGTCTATAGAAAAAGATTCACCAGCTCGAATCTCAGATGGTCGCTCTAGAGGAGAATTATAGATTCGTTGTAGTTCCTAGCTTCTTTTTTTTTATTTATTTTTTATAATGTTTGATCACATGATCATATCACCATTAGTGGAGACGAAATAATATTCTTACCCATTCACGTATTAATCCCAATTCCTAATTTATTACAGAGGAATATAAGCTCTGTTTAAATGTACTTATCGACAAATAGAAAGCTGGCACCTGTGTAAGTACACTTGAAGGACATAACTCGTTATTAACAAGATCGTTCTGATTATGTACTTCTTTGGCTGTGTTATCTGTGTTTTGTGTTCCAGTAGATTCTTAATTTGAAATCCTTTCACAAGTCGCATATATATATATATATATATTTACGCGCCGATTGTTTCGTTCTTTGGTTTCTAATTTTCTTTTTATAATGTATAAGTAATTAATAATAAATATCGCATTTACTATAATTTTTAATTGATATCGTTTGGTAGACTACTTGGATGCCGTCGGTTAGAACTTAGTTGTATTAGAGATAGCAGGATCGTATTCCAAATTGGTAATGAGTCAAGAAGTTTTTTAAAACAAATTTTCTTTGCCATTTCTGTGGATATTTTTGTTGGGGACTGTAAATTGAAAATTGGTTTTATATTATAATAGTTTTTCATTGTAATGTAAAAGATTTTTTTTTATTTAGTTCACTATCGAGCATTAATTAGCATTAGTTTTTATTTTCCTTCAAAGTTCCGGATTTTCTAAGAGTATAATGATATTATTAGCATTCTGCACAAAATAGTGCGTTTATTGTTTTAGACGTTTCTTTGTGAAACGTGCGTTTTCCTCGCTTGCAGTTGTGTTTTTATTAATATATTTGTTGTTGCGATAGTAATAGTAATAAAAATGAAAGCTTGTGATGGTTGGTCGTAATATTTAATGAATTCAGTTATCCCTTTTGCACAACATCAAAGTTAACAGAGAGAGCGCCCGACGACGGTAGTGTTAGACGGTGGTGAGTGGTCGCCCGCGGACGTACCTACGGCCATGTTGCGGACGGACGGACGGCGGGAAACGCGGCCGCCCATGGGAGGCGTGAGGCGCCGAGGCGCGCGAGCGGGACGCCGCGAGGCGGGCGGGCGGCGCGCGAGCGGGACGGGCGCGGGCGGCGCGGCGCAGAGGGCGTGCGGCTCGGCCGGCCGCCGCACACTCCTGTTCCGGTCGCGTAGACGGGCGGCCGGAGCCTGACCGAGCCCGCTGCCTGCCCCGGCCCGACCCGCCGCTTGTCCCGCGCGCCACGTGATACGGCGCCACGCCGCCAGTCCCGCCGACAGAGCCGAGCCGGCGGCGCGACCCGCTCCCGCCAATTGCGCGCGAAAAGCGCGCCCCGAAAGTTTTTTGGCGCGAAACGCCGGCGCGCCCGCCGCCAGTCGTGGCCGGCGGCGGGCTATGAAACTGCAGCCGTTGTGAATAGGCAGTGATTGCGCCCGGTGCGCCGGCGATTGGTCGGTTGTTGTAATAATGGATGACTGGGAGCGACACGTCACGCCGCTCCTGCAGGACATGGGCTGCGCGAGCGAGGAGGCCCAGGACGTCTTCTTCCACCAGCAGGATGTAAGTTGCTCGCAGTACTTATTGTCATTACAGACGAGACTTAACGCGATAAATCGTAATCGTTCACTAACATAAATAAAGTTTCAATCTCTATAAATCCACGGACAGAGTAATTAAGCCTTTGCTGTTATTTTGTTTTTTCAACTGTTTACGAACTTCTTTGGGAGAATGTGAGGTAAATAATTACTTTTTTTTTACAATAACTAATTGCAACGTTCTAAGAACTCACACACAGTGTCCGCAACACGAAGAAACACATCGGGCAACGTATATCCGGACACATTTGATTATTCCGCGGACATTTCTCAAGCGAAATGATTACGTATTCATATAAGAAATCCGTGCGCGTTCGCCGCTTTTCATTGTCGAATTGCGCTCGGCATCAGAAAGAAGGTTTTTTTTTTTTTTGAAGAAACAAAGGAGATATTTCTGCGATACAGATAAGATACCAATCGCTAACACGTTTCCTCTTCTTTTTTGTTTTTTTTTTTAAATCAATCGCACGTTATTTTTTTTTTCATATCATTCTTATGTTTTTATTATCGAATTAACTGCGTGTCATGCACAAACGCATTATCATTATACTGATGAGGACGCAATTTTTCTTCGCGATGCCATTTCAATTTTAATTATTAACTCGTTTCATTTATTTTAACACGGCGTAAGTATTCGTGAATACGAATATAATAAAATAAAATACGCTGTGTAAAAAAAAAATCGAAATTGTATTATATGTAAAGATGCGACCAACAATACATATATTACAGAGTTTCGACCGTGTGTAGAAGGAGAAGGTCAAAAAAAAAAATGAAACTTGCAATTCTTTCGGAACGATATTCATTCAGTGATACAGAATAATTATATCAGTTTATGTTTTTTTTTTAATAGAACAAAAAGATATTACTAACAATCGAATATTTTGAAAATTAAATGAAAAAAAAAAAAACATTTTCAACTTCACGAAAACTGCCACGCCGACGTTCTCGGACGGTTGACTAGAGACATTCAGAGAGATTATCTTACAAGTAACACGATGTAATGACGACACGAATCGTAGAAAATTTGATTCAATACGAGTTTTCCATTCGTAGACATTTTTAATACCACCACCACGTCAGCTCTCCCGAGTGTACCGCGGGTGATTAACAAACACGACGCCAAGTTCAATGCTGCACGAGAATAACTATCGTCCAATTATCTGGTATATGGCAATTGTCTGGTAAATTTTTAAGCAATCCATCTACTATTGCGCGCAGGGCGCCGCTGTTTCCCGCCGGGGTCCACGGTTCTATTACGGGCTTGCGTAAACGGCGCTAAGGCTTTGAGCCGATCCAGCCGGATACTACCATCGCATAGCCGAAAATTGATATCGCTGTGTGCGTGTAATATATGTGAGATCCGAAGTGTTCTAGTTGAGTATGCTTCACTATTCCGTCACACGAAATCACGTGACACTTACGTGAAATGTTCGCGTATTGTAAATAAAAAAAAATCCTTTGCACAATTACGAAAGTTACAATAATGAAATCAATGGGCACGATAAGGATATTTTAACGAATGACACGCCGCCCTTCGATTCTACAAATCTCTGTTGTTTGTCTTAATTGTTTATCCCGATAGCGCAGCGGTTAAGATACTTGTCATCTTGTACCCGATGATTGCAGCTCTATCTTCCACGGAACCATATCTAATGCTAATTAACCATACGAGACCCCGATCCGAGGCACCGGCCGCCCCAAACGCCGACAACTTATCGAAAAGTGTTCACGTAATTGTTTTTTGTTCGCACCGAAAGAATCCCCGACAACCTCTTTAAAAGTGATCGCATTTGTGAACGTGCATTGAACTTAACAGTCAGAACAGCAAAGGATTCACCAAATGCAGCCCACACTATGTTCACCATCATTGGAACGCGGTGAGGCGGTCGCCTGTGTAATATAGAAATTAAACGACCGCACCGTAAAGGCCGCGTACAGAGTCATTGGCGGCGACGAACAGCGCACGCGGGACGGACGACTCGTCGCCAGGTTGCGCGGAGTTTCGTAAAGTAGCCCGGGGGAGGTGCCGGGGTACGGCTGGTGCCGCGGGAGACGTGTCGTGCGCCATCGACGGCTCCGAGAGCTGTCGAAAGCGCAGACGCTGGCGCGTGGGGGGCGACCGGCGGGCGATGGGGGGGGGGGGCGCCGCAAATTGGAAAAAACAAGCAAAAAGACAAA
>DWQX01005365.1:0-13142 GCA_018245475.1 Pharmacophagus antenor
CATATATATATACAAATATATATATATATACGTAATTAATTTATTGTAGTATATAAATATTACCAATTATAATTAACAGATTTATACTGTGTGATTTTCATTATAAAATACGACTCAAAACTCACTTATCATGAAAGAGTTAACATCATTTTACATAATTTATTGTACTCTACGAGATGTTATTTTACTCTATGAGATATGTTATTAATAGGATCTATGAGTGGTAATAATTAAATGAAGTAAACAGTAACCTTATGAGCGTAATTTTGTATATGTATATTTAAAAATATCAGAAAGTGTGAGGATCGAAACATAATTTATTTACTATAATATATTCCGCATTATTCTAAGACAAAAAATAATGTATCACTTAACCGCAAAAAAAGTATAGCAGTAATTTGTTAAGACCGGAAAAACACCATAAAAATAGGTCCAGTGTCTACTTCGGTGGTCCTCTTATCGACATTGCCTTCTCCGTCGCTTCTACTGAGACATTTCACCTTTTTTATTACCACGCTCTTCGCGACTTTACAAAACGACAAATTTCATTTTTACCTATTTGTTTAACATGTACAGTTCCTATTGCAACCTAGTAAGGTGTAAGTTACAAAAACAAATTGTGGCACGACTACCAAATTAAATTTTGTAGGCTATAGTTTTATCTTCGTCTACTTTCTCACCTTTTTACTATTTTACGTGTGAGTAGAACTGTCGTAGATACAATTATCGATTAGGTAATTTTATCGGGTCCGATCTATTGTCTTCCGGTTGATATTGTTGACTTAGGCCGGTTTTGTGTTAATTTAGTGGCGCTAGGGAGGTGTGGTGTCCAAATTGTTTGTTTCCTGTTTAATTTCGACCTGTTTCCTCGGTGACCATTTTTAAATTGAGTTGTTAAAATCAAACAATTAGGTTTAAAAAAAATGAACGAAATGTTACGATTTTATTTCTTAGTTAGGCATTGTATTATTGCACGCACATACTTGCAGAGCACATACTTATAATCAATTAAGAGTATGTAAAAAACTTTAAGTCGACTACAGTAATTATTTAATTATATCACAACATTAAGTACAAAAAGGATACAAGATGAGTTTAGAATGATGAATATGAAGCCTTTAAACATACATGGACTGGCCCAATGGAGCAATAGTATTAAGCCTGATTGTTACACCACGGATCACAGGTTCGATTCCCACTCGAGGCGAACATTCATATTAGGAACATTGTGTTTTTTCTGTCTGGTAATTAATATATAATCAATATATATATTAGTCTCTATTAAACAACTGTTGCTTGGCTACCTACTTATCTGAGCTCTGATCCCAAAATACTTTAAATGACAAATGATCCAGATATTTATTTATTGTTATTAATTAATTACCATGACAATAGAAGCTAAACAGTTAACAAGTTTGTTTTGTATGTCGCATCAAAAATTTTACTTTTATATTTCCTTATTTATTATCAAACATTGTATGAAAAAATCATTAACTTATACCTGTCAAGTACTATGAACCTCATAAAAATAACGCGTAAGATATCATAAACCATAGGACCTGGTACTAAAGTATAACCTACTTTAGTTCATGAGTTCTGAGATATTAAAACGTTAAAACTAAGGTTCCCAAATTGGTCTAGGTGGATACCTAGGGGTTCAAATATTTACAAGCAAATATTGATAATTTGCTGTCCGTCTTTCGTTAATGATGACTGATGTTTAAACTTTTGATTTGCATTCTAGAATTTATTGTGAATTTTTTAACGATTGATGACTGGTATGCTATAAATGTTTATTTTTAATCATATCAAGTATGTATCCGAAAATATTCTTTATACCATTGCGAATATAGGGTTAGGAGTCGAACATGATATTTTTTTAAAGTATAAGAATATAACAGAAATGTAACGGCAAGGAGTCTACTGAAAACCGTAAAATTTTGAAAGTGGTCTACGAGAAAAACAGTTTGGGAACCTCTGTGTTAATATACGCAATGTCTGCAACGCGAGATAGTATCACTTAATTATCTCGGAGATAATCTTATATCAGTGACGCTAAGGTGCACTGTAAAGTTGAAATGGAAAGTAATATCTTTGTAGATGCAATTCCATACGTTACTGGCGAGGATAATTTTTCGCGCCATTCTCATTGGTACGGCTTCTTCAGTATGAAAATATCACGATGTCGTAAATAAAATCTCATGGAATCAAATTGCATAAAACTGAGCTAAAATATGCGCATATTTATTGTATTCATACAGTCGGTATAAAGACGTCAAAACGTACAGTCAACAAAGATGATGTTAATCTTTGAAAAATCTCAGGAATTTTAAAAACTATTGTGACGGGAGATGGTAGATTTACAATACTCATATTGTGATTAGACAAAATTATATGATTACGAAACATAAATATAAAAACTTATTAACATAAAGTTTAATCCGATTTACTTATATCGAATAGTACACTGACCTTTAATGCTTGGATTGAAGATCGGTATAATAATAGGCAACATTGCCTAAAACCAGGGAACATCGTTTTTAAAAGTGTACACATTTAGAATTAATCAATATAAAAGATTTTAAATTAGTTTCAATTGGCCTAAAGAGTGAATATTAAAACTAGCACAATAGAACAATGTAGAGAAATACCAGAGTTGTGATTTTCTATACTAGCTAATGTAAATAAAATATGTCCCTAGGATCTAATTTCATTATAAAAGCTACAATAAAATTTACTCAAAATACTCTGATATTGGTCAAATATCTGCCCCCTTAGTTTTACTAAACTAAAATAGAACTTATATTAATCTTTTTTGCCGATCCTACATGCAAAATAGAACATGATCCCGCACAAAGCACAAGCGGGTACTTGCTCATACAATATCAGTTCATTGCATCAGTTAAGCTACCAACACTTAAATCATGAGATTTCTTTTTGCAGCTGTTGAAATAAATACTTGAAATAGTTAATTATGTAATAGAAATCAGATTAACGAAAAGTAACGATAATTAATTATTATGTTCACATTTAAAGAATATTGAAAATATTTTAATTATGTATCTTCCATATAACCATTTTATCCTTACATAATATTCTATCGTAAAGCATGAATTTAGCTCCGTGAGCCTATCACGGTCTGTGTCGATACATAATAACCTTTGCTAAAATTTGATGTATCGTTTACGGTGTTCACTTCAAGGACTTATACGAGAAATTAGCTAGTTGATCATTCAAAGGGCTATGTCAGTAACGATTTACCTCTGAATGGCTTTGTAAGATACTCAATACTCATATTACTGAACAGTTGATTTAATGATAGCTAAGTAGTAACTATCATAGGGGAGCAAAACAGCAGTTGTCAAATTCATAATTTAATACTGAAGATAAACAAAATAATTATTATTTTGACTGCTTCCAGGGCGCAGTGATTAACCGCTTGTCTTGTTGGTCTGACCATATGAGTAGTAGAATATGGAGGGTGTTTTTCGAACCCACCTTGCTACCACTGTCAATGTCGACCTGCCCCCAGAACATCGTTGTTTTCCGGCAGTCATACGTGATGAGAGCCACAGTATTCTGGGCGAGCGCGCTCCACCAGCTACAACCGCATTTTCACTTAATTATATAAGAAATTGAGATCAAATGTTAGCCCATTACTGTTAAAAAATATAAATACGATTTTATTTTAAGTAAATGTAATATACCTACCTTACAAAACCAAACAATTGAAAAACAACGTGCCATTTATAAATTACGGAAATTGTAACAATTACTTAATTTATCAAATGCGCTGTGATCACATATTAACCAATAAGGTATAATAAAACGATTTATAAATACAATACATTATAATACCCGTTTACACATAAAATTTACCACGCCTTAATATATATATATATGTATATATCAAACGCTCTAGAGGGACCACGAAACTGAAATTTCTTATTACAACATAATTGGTCGGATTGATAATATAGGTTAAAGATATTTTTTTTAATTTTTGTAATCAAAATGTGAGGTGTGATTAATATTAAAGAACTAAAATCACCAAACTGTATAGCGACTTGGGGTGTTAGTGGAGACCAGTCTGTAGCGACTTGTGCCGTGACTTACCACGAGTAAGTCTTATTTGTCTGTCCGCCCACGACCCGGCACGCTTATCATCACCGAAGCGTTGTGAAGTAATCTACTATCTAAATCATTTCGAATAAAGCTCGAACAACTACGGGCGGATTTCCCCATGCGAAACGCGAGGCTATCTCTACTAATGACAACGTGTGCAAATCAAAGCCCTTATTATCTTACTCGAAACTCTTCAATGAGTTACGTATAGGTTTACCCTTTAGCCCGATGCATGTCTTGTACTGATAATAAAACTATACCTATATAAAGCTTAGGTAAGACGTTTGTAATTATTGCAGAAAATAGTTATTACAAATTCATTAATTCCTAATATGATTACTTATTAATTCAAGATTTATTATAAGACATAATATATGTAGATTTGACCGTTATAAAATAATCATTACGAGATGAAGGTACTACTTACTACGTAGTAACTATTACAACGACGTTATTCCGCTCAGGTCCACCCGTGACAATCTCAATGGAAACGTTTATGCAGTTCAAATAAACGCGATAAAATCCGTAAAGTTTTATATTATACTCCCAAAACTGAGAAATCATTACGCTGTATTCGAAACATAAAATTATATATATATAATTGAAAAACATATTTTTTTTAAAGTATCTTTTCCTTGCATAATATAGATCAGTGCCTGATTACGTTTCACCTGATGTTAAGTGGAGATGAAGTGCATAATTATAAATTGCACTAATATAGAAACCTATTCGCTTTCCTCTTAAAAACCCCGTATTATAATAATATCCTTTATAATCATGGCGGAGGAACGTCAAAATGAATCAAAATATGTCCATAATATACCCACGGGACAAATTGCCGGCGTCAAGGCGGGAGCTTACAAAAAAAAAATTCGCTCCATTTTCTACAACAAAAAACGATTTCATTGCGACTAACAAGCGACCCTGATGTTATCGGATGTATTACTTTCATCCCTTATCGAGAAACGCGCCCTTATAATTGGTTCGGGTACCGTTTACATGCATCTAAATATACTAAAGCTTTTATTAGTTAATAATATTTTTATTATGAAGTTAAACTGAAATTTACTTTAATATATAATACGCTAAGGGAACAACACGCATGTCATTTGTACGTAAATATAATTTTATGATTGTTACCATTGTTTAATACTCAAAAATTAAATTTAGTTTAGAAAAACAATATCTAGTAAATATATAATAAATTTACAACCATTTTTCTTGTATACCTCACCATCATTAACTTCGCCTTATCCCATTCATTTGGAGTTGGTCGTTATTTCATTCACACCTTTCACACATATCCCTTAATAAGCAGTCCATCCATCTTTTTGGTCTTCATCTACCCGTAATTTCTGTACACTCATAATTGTCTTTTTGGATAAAAAGGCCATAATTTTATTATTATTTTAAAGAAATAATGTAATTACACCATTCCCTGAATTTTCGGTTTTAAAGAATTTTGTAAGAATGAATTTCTGAACATCTCCAAAATAAATTTCAGTGCTATGTAAATCTACCCTTACCTTTTTTGTCCTATAGGTACCGATAATCATGTCACACGTTTTTTACCCCCAAGCCACACAGGACAAGATGGCGTTACGATCAGATTATCATAGGCTTGTGGTCGGATTATTACTTAATTTTTTTTTTCAAATCTCCTACCTGTCCGGAACCCAGGAATTTGTGGACGAGTGGACCGAATATCCTGATATAGTTGTCAAATGACTATCTACAGTTGAGCCGGGTTAGAGTCTTGAAAATTTCGACGAACGGGCTCCCATTATTGTGGTCCATATTTCTCGCTGTCTTAAAGGCAAGAGCAGCTTCTTAACCGGGTGAATATTTTATTTACAATTCTTATTAGAGATTTGTCGAAAGATTTTCTTTGTGTGTGTAAAGATAAATATGACGATTTCATTCTTGTTCCTGTGCGTATTTGTGAACTTGATTGTGTGATTTAAGTGTTTCGACCGACATGGTTATAATAAGTTTAAATATTTGATTTTTATCGTTATACTACTTTCAAATTATCACTTCTTAGGGCCATCGTTAACCGTTTAAATTCTTAAACCAGATGTCTGCATAAATATTTTAACTAAAAAAAATTATACACATCTTTAAAAAAAGAGAAGTAATATAAGTAATCATGAACAACTCTGCTTGTAGTAATAAGAATAAAAAACTAGATCGATGTAAAGAAAACAATAGAAAACTGTTTAAAAAAATAAAAGAGATTTTTATTAAATACCGTTTCAATTTTAAATAAAATAACAATCTGGTACTGCTAGGGATATGCTTGCATAGAACTACATCATGTCTTTTACTGAGACACTTGATAATAAATTTCGTTAATCCAGTTATAGCATTAGCTTCGATAAATCCAAACCAAAAGTCAGCAATATCCACAAGTAATATATGTATTATATTCCAAAAGCGTTTTTTGAATATTTTCCTGTAGTAGATACAAAACACGTATATAAGCAACTTACTTTACTTACTTTTTAAAAGGATTAAAGTAATGTGTAATTATTTTA
The DNA here is from genome assembly GCA_018245475.1 of Pharmacophagus antenor. Classification (NCBI taxonomy): domain Eukaryota; kingdom Metazoa; phylum Arthropoda; class Insecta; order Lepidoptera; family Papilionidae; genus Pharmacophagus; species Pharmacophagus antenor. Next base: position 6,663 of record DWQX01005365.1, read on the forward strand.
TGCGTAAAGTAATTATCTAGGAAAAGGCAAGTTCAAAACTTTTACCAAGCAAAATAACTTTTAATCGAATTTGTTAATTTATAAAGATTGATGTATGCTATGAAATTTAGAAGCTTTTAAACTTTCTTGGCTTGTTTTACGATGTAAAGTCTCTACTCTTGTAAATATATAGTTATAGGTAAAATTTCCAATCAAGAAACCTACATCGCTTCCAGTGTAACTTCATTCGTTTATTAATTACCTATAATAAGGACATAATGTATGATAGGTAAAAGAAGAACATGCAACTTTAAATTTAGAAGCTAAAGTGTAGTTCTTTTTTTATAAATTATAGCATACATAAAATTTTTATGGCGTAACTTCCATAGACAAATACCATAAATCACATCAGCCATTTTATTAAGACGTTCAATGTCATTCTGATGACAAAATAGCTGGCAGAGATAAATGGCTAAATTAGACAGTAGATTTGTTTACTCATATAAAATTAGCAAGTTTAACATGTTTATCATATTTGTGTGTTCTAAAATTGAAAAAATAACAAATGAGATGCTTTACCTTTGATAAATAAGTCATACAATTGAATGTTTAACTTAACATTCCATGTTTACCAAGACGGGTGTAGGGAATAAAATATTACTATATTAGCTATTTTTGATTATTATTGAAAATAAAATTAAAAAGTACTTCGTTAAACCTTAAATCTAATATAGAATGACTTAATATATATACAATGCTTAGTCCGTTTCTGTCTACAATGACGTCATGAAAGGTTTCCTAACTTACAATTTTAGTTTGCACATTACAGCACATATCAATACAGGAAGAGAAGGAACCGTCTGGCGTGCCACCATGCTTAATGTCAATCTGCAGTTATAACAGCTTTTCTGTATTCCAGCACTGGTACATGTGACAGCTAGAGTATTTGGGCGCGAGCGCTTTACTATCTACGGGCCCAATGTCGCTTATCATAAAGTGAAATGTAGGTGAAGCGTTAGTCCCTTTACCGATAAAATAATAAGTGAATTAATAGAGATATACAACCACGGTCTCAATGGATTGTTACCTATGCAACAGATTTTGTAGGTAACAATGTAACTCGCGTGTTAGGGCACATAAAAAATTGCATTATCGTTAACCGAAACAACACAAACGCAGCGGCGGCGGTGGGCGCTGCCCAACCGACCCCAATTTCGCCGATCCGCTCGTAAAGCCGCGAGCCGTGTAAAAAGCCTATAAAATTCAATTGACACCCGTTAAAACCGATAACATACGGCCAAGTCGGGCACACCGCTCGCGTTAACATAAATTGTAAAGATTCCGTACAGTCTAACGTTCGATGTACTTTCAATCGCCGCCATTTTTGATGTCGCATTTGACGTTCGGCCAACGACAAATTAAAAAAAACATCAAAATTAATCAATTTTACTTTCAGAAATAAATAAAACGTTTTACATTAAAAAATATCCCCATATTTACGAAACATACTAATATTTACATTTTGTCATACATAGAACACAAGATGAACTATATAAAAACATTTTCAAAATCTATTAAGATACAAATATGAATAAAATACATTGAGATTAAAAATAGTTTTAATATTAGCAAATAAATTAATACACATATTATCTACAACAGAAATTAAATCATGAACACAGTAGATAAGAATTACAAACTAATTTGAGTAAGTAATAAAATAAAATAAACATACACTTAATTTTTTATAAGCTTACATGGCTGTTTTTATATTTCGAGTTATCAATTCTGGAAAGTTAAGCAATGTATGAATCATTATGAAGTTTTGTTATTATTATAGCCACTTTATATACTATATCTCACTTTCATTAGAATATTATTTTGTAACTTATTTACCTGCTCCTTTCTCTTTCGTTGCGGAGCCTGTGTCAGTTAAATGTATATAAAATAAATTGTTAACATTGAATAAAATTAATCCGTTATTATTTTTTGTCCAAATTTCGACTTTTAAAGTTTTCGGAAGAAAAATTATACTACAACATTTAACCATATTTTATTTAAATGCGAATCTAGAGATAATTGAGAACAGAGCACTTCAAATATTATTAAAAGACTTGAAAATAAAAGAAAAAGATTCTTATTTAAACATTTTATTTCTTCACTGTCTACTTTCTTAAACCACTTTCAGACAAGGAAACGTAAAGAAAAATTCGATGCGTGATAAAAGTTATGCGTTTTTACCGATAAAGATAAAAAGCAGAGTTATATGTGAGATAGCTACACGTAAGTGTCCATATATCAGAGCTCTAAACTAAAGTTTTAGCAACCGGACGGCTTCCGCGACGAGTTTGTCCCATCGCCGTGTTTAATGACAAACTAGAGAGCATAATAAAAGTAGCCCAATGTGGGTGTTCCAGACACGGTCTTTGTTTTATGTTTATAACGTTTTTATATTAACACGCAGCCATAACGTGTCGAGGGACCGATAATATATTTGTTTATCGAGTTTGTACACGAGCGTAAGTTAGGGCTTAACTCCGACAGACTAAAATAAAACTGTGTAATGTTATCAACATCAAAAGTGTCTTCGGCGTGCATTAGATACGTAACACCGAAATGTTTATGCGGCCTTAAAAAGTAATTCGCGTCGTAATGTTAACGTTTTATGATGGTTATTATAGAGAAGCGCGCGAAATGACAGAGCTGAATTGTTCGTATCCGGTAGTCGAAAACAAATACGGTATTTAAAATGTTACCCGATACTGTTAAACGAGTTCGTGACTTGACATTAACCAATCTCGTTCTGATTCATACTTTGCAACTTGATACTGTTCAAAATATTAAACTTGAAAACGCCAGTAATGTTTATACCATAAAAATATGGTAAATCGGTAGTCAGGTTTTGAGTGTCTTTATCACGCAGTGTTTTTCTGGATGCTATGAGTATTTTCCGAACCGCCCTGGCTAGTTACAATCATCAATGTCAATCTGTCTTCAAATGGCAGTCATTCATATAAAAGAAGTGTTCTGGCCGAACGATTTTTACTATCTAAAGTCTTATTGTCACTGAACATCAGGTGCAATTAAGGTCAAGTGTTAGCCCATTGGCGATAAAAAAATTATACATGAAATACATTTAAACGGTGTTAGTGCGACAGTCAGAAAATTTTGCGACACTAAAAAAAATGTTCTATAGTAAATACATTTTTATTAAAACTTTTCAAAGTACTCTCCACCAACCTCTATACAAAGTTTAGTGCTTTTGAACCAGTTTTTGAAACGCTTTTTCCAGTCCGCCGCAGACACCTTGTTTACAGCCTGCTCGAACGCTGAGAGCGCATCATCCGGCGACGAAAATTTTATCTCTTTGAGCGAATTTTTTATTTTTGAGAATAGGAGGAAGTCACACGGTGCTAGGTCAGGGCTGTAAGGAGGATGACCGAAGAATTTGACCTGTGTGCTCTTTAGGGAGTCCCTCGTTTTGATTGCAGTGTGTAGGGGCATATTGTCGTGGTGAAGCAGTAGCCCGCGGAGCCCTGTGTTTGTTTGGTCGCTTGTTGCTCACAACAGTGAAAACTTCTGCCAAGCATTTGGTAGTATAAGATTCGTCGTTAATGCTTCTTTGATTTCGTAAAGGAATTGACACCAAGTAGCCAGTCAAATTGAAAAAGCTCGCGATCAAAATCTTCCCCCGCTTCTAGGTACTTTGGTAGGCGTTGATTCGTCTTGAAACACCCAAACCGTCGTCTGGCGCTTCGTTTCTAGATCATATTGATAAATCCAGGATTCATCACCTGTTACGATGTCGTAAACATGCCGAGGCGAGCCTGCTTCAAATTTGTCTATCATATCAAGGTACTTTTCCACCCTTGTCTGTTTCTGAACATCGGTGAGGTTGTGCGGTACCCAGCGTGAAACTATCCTCCGTACCCGAAAATGCACGTGTAGAATCTCGCGAAAGCTTCTTGAACCAATCTGCAGTATATGCTGAATCTCTCAATATGTAACTCGTCTTTTGTCTTGGATCAAATGTTTCACTACTAGGACGGTTTCTTCCATAACAGCCGTCCAAGGGCGACCACTTCATCTTCATCCCCCAAAGTTAGTAGACCGCGCTTAAATTCATTATACCAACGATACACGGTTGGCTTAGAAGGGTCTTCATCCGTGAATGCCATTTGAAGTCTATCGTACGATTCGTACGGTTTCAGGCGACACTTAAAATCGTAAAATATCATAACGCGAAAACGTTCTCGACGCAAATATATTTATCAATGAGACATGATTATTTTATTAGCTCGCAAAAATGTGGAGGGAAGTTGTGAATTCGGAAAGTACCTATTTTTACTTGTAAGTAATCATATTTTTAAATTAATTATAGTTGGCCAGTCTCACACACATAAAAAGTTTTTCTCGCAATACTTTCTGAGGGACCTGGTATTTAAGGCGATATAAAAAGCTTAATATAAATATAGAAGCTAAAAAAATCAAAAGTGCAAGTTTTTAAAATATATAGAATTGATGTAATATAATAGACGTTTTCTCATATAACAAAACGAACAGTTAGTGTTTCAAATTTAAAAACATATCTCAAAGAAGGCAGCTCAATCGTTGAATGGAGTGGGTTATTTATTAGTGTAGATTATCGCAACAAATCACTCCGTCCCCGAATCATTCGGTGTAACCCGAGAACGCCCCTTATATTTGATGATTGGACAAATAAATATATTTCCCGTATCCTGTTTATCGGGTCTGGGGTGTTAATAAAAATGTAGGGGAACATGGGGACGATGGATTCTCATTCACATTGTACAAATATAGTACAAGCCAAAAATAAAATGCAACTTTATTTCTTCTTGTGACAAAAAAATAATTTATTCGTATTGAGACACTAAGAAATAGTTTTAAAAATCTTATCACGCATCCAATTTTAAGCTTGTCAACTGTTAGTTAAACAAAAAATGGAAGACTTGTTAGGTGCAGAATGTGAGTGTGAAAAAAAGAACAAGATAGGATAATTTTAGCCGATACCCCCCAACGATGTGAATGGGCCTGTGGCCAGGGTGGCCGGCGTCCGTCGTCCTATCGTTCCTAATAAATTAGAAGCCACTAATACAAGCCGTGCCCTTACAGAAGACTGGTCGTGTCAACTCGCCACTAATGTAATGCCGCGATAACACGTTCAAAACCACTCATGTACGCATCACTGCGGTACGGAGATCCTCCCCCGGCCGACCGGCTCGCGAGATCGCCCGCTTTATAAGAACTAAATTCATTTAATTGCGGGTCGGACGATTCTGGTCGTGTATAAAGCACATTCGTTGTATTACGATGCGAGGAAATGTTACCTCTTTTATATCGTTAGTTTAGGATTCGCTGTCACGTGGACGTCTGTGTAATGTAAATTCTTGCGTGCTTTATTGTTGTCAACGGCAACGTAATTGATTGCGGCCGGATTTATGGACGGAAGAGATAATTTTACGATACACTCTTGAATATTTTGCCACATGACGCATTTTGGGAATGCCACTTAAATGTTATTATACGAAAAAATTTATTACACCCTGTTGACAACAAAACTCCATCTTCACGACGACAAACGAATAATATATATCCCTCTACCTCTAACACTCATTGATAAGCCGGAACTGGGTACTTTACTTTTTTTTTTATTAACATGTAAATAAAAATAAATAAAGTATGATAATAATTGAATCTGAGTTTTAATTTTCGTAAGTGATGCAAATATTAAAAAAAAAACTCATGAAATAGCTGTGGCGGTACTCCTTTACAAGACCAGAATCTCGATATACCCCGTTTAGACAATATAATTCACTAATATTTATAAATTATAATTGAAACAAAGTCCAAAGACGACCGTAAAAATTAAAAAAAAAATTAAAAAATCACGTCATGTATTCATATGTTTTTATATGTAGACGTATATCGGACTTGCCCTGCAGATACGCCAAAGCTAAATAGCATTAATGCGTGTAAACTTCGACTTTTTTTTTAAATAAAAGAAAAGTTGCGATTGACATTAAAAAGGACAACGTAGCCTGGTTAAAACGGTCAAGGTTTGCATTTGAACTTTCATTGCAGCGAATGCATGGGTGGTGTTTTTTTTTATGGTGTTGTAAGAGCAAGCGATCGGTTACAATACTAATATGTTCACGGATAGGAACGGACGGGGGCGAGCAGCGGCGCGGAACGGGCCCATCTCGCGATTTGTCGCCGCGATCCCGGCGCGATAGTGGGGACGAAGCCAACTAGCGTCAGGTGGTACGGCAACATTGGATGGTGTTATGCAACAGTGAAGAAAAAGTATAAGATTATAATTTAAATTAAAACAAAAATAAAACCGGAAATCTACGAATTTAAAATCATACATCTTCTGTTTTACAATGTTAATAACTTTTCTTAATTTTTGTTAGCGCTGCATCGGTGTAATCTTTCCAAGAAAAAAGTATTAATAAAATCTGATTATGAACCGCGTCTTTA
>DWQX01005366.1:0-13138 GCA_018245475.1 Pharmacophagus antenor
ATACAAAACATATATTGCTAAAGTAAATAAATATATTCGAAAACATTGCCATATTGCAATCCATTACACGAGCTATATAATACAAAAATGATAGTAAACTCTAAAAGCGTACTTAACCGGTAATGGATAACGGCACGAGCGATACTGCTAAGCAAAATAAATGATGTGCCGTTTTACTTAACAGTTTTCCCTCCGCGATAAGGGTATTCAAAATAAATTAATAACGATTAAAAAATATCTAATGATAGCTCTATCAGAAACTTCCTTCTGAAATCGATATCGAAGATTTAATATTATTACATGATGACGTGTTGTTTATTACTGATTTTTGTGGTTGCTGATAAAAATAAAAATGGACGTGGAAAAGCCGACTGGAAATTTAAATTCAATATATAATTAATTAGGCCTTCAGTTCGAAATTTAACTGATTCTAAAGCGGAATTAAAAAAATGTCGGCTCTCCTGGGAATAATCAGGCAAGAAACTCGTGTGCGCGCTCTTTTAATGACTAACTTCGAAGTACATTTAATTTTGTTTAACTTAATTTTTCAATTGTCGCTATATCCGAAATGTTTTTTTTTCTATTTAGAACACCTTTTGATAATTTATTATTAAAGACGCATTACATTAACATTAAAGAAACAGACGTGTTTTTAGTCATACAGGCGAAAAGAAGGAATATACAGTTGTTATAACATAGATAAATATTAGTTCCGTCTGTTGGAAACTGGACACATCTCGTACGCTTTAAACTGGTAGTTCCCTCAGGGCATACGCCATTAGACTTTTTCTTCGTTGCAGTGACAAACAATTTGAAAGATAGAAATAATTCTACTTCTTTTGTCAGCTCAGTTTCTTTTGTTTCTTTGATTGAGTGTATTCTTTTACCCACACTTCTCTTTATATTTTTTTATGAATTTGGCCGTAAACGGTGAAGCGTGTTCGCTCAAAACACTTCTGGCTCTAAAATGAATGACTGCTAGAACACATCAATGCCGTTATGGCAGCAGATTCAGGTTAAGGGTAGTAGTTAATCAAGCGGGTTCGAAAAACCCTACCACCATTCAGACTACAATAACTGTGGCCCGTGAATCACATTCTGGTATTTCACGTTACGTAGTAAACTAATAAACCACGCCACGGTAGTAGTCTCATAATTTCTTAGTCGAAATATATGTAAATATAAATCAAATACAACACTGAAGGATTTGAGTGCCTATTTCTAGTGTTTTCGCCACGCGGCTTCTACTAGGAAGTATTGGTATAAAAAACTAAGTAGAAATAAATAAAGTTAATGTGCCATTCTATCCTAATAAAGTGATATATTTTATATTTTAACCAACGTGAGAAAAAATAATGGCGAAGTTTAGTTTAATGATGTTAAATGCGGCTATGGCATCATAAATAGTAAATGGCTAAACCAATTGTATAGATTTTTTCTGTTTGGATTGACTATATTTTAAAGAAATTTATTTATTCAGTCTTGACGGTTTTTTTTGTATTGATATGTGATCTGAATTTGATACCTATATTTCATGCCTCTAAGCGACAATATAGCTGTTAGACTAACAATTCTGACCGCAACATAGTAATGTTTACTTATTACTGTTTGGTGATAAAGCTATCCTTGCGGCGTCCTTCTGCGTCCGTCTAAATTATATTAAAAATGTTTGTTTGTAAGTAATCTACACATGGAAGCAAAATAATCATTATTTCGATTAAGAAAATTTACCACGTCTGAGAATTGTCATTGTTTTTATTCTTCACTCTTTTTAACGTATTATGTCGTCAATAGATGGCAGTGTCTGATATAAACAACTTATACAATCTTTACGAAAAGAGTGCTTATTGAAGAATGAAAATTATTTTTGCACTTTCCTATGTTATATATAAATCGTTACTTTATACTAACGAAGTATAAAAAATTGTATACTTTTAGCAGCCTATGTGACTCGAAGATCACCGTTTCGATTCTGGGTCTACAAAAATAGTGGAGTTTTATTAGTGATAGTTTTTTTTAACTCCTCCCGGCGAGCTTCTATCTTCGATGTCGAAATCTCGTCATAACAGCATTGTAATGTTCCAGCAGTCATACACATTCGACCAGAGTATTCTGTACGCTGCACCATCTACGGTCTCTTTGTCATTGAACACTATATAAAGTTTTGAATGTCTTAGACTACATTTGGTAATTAAAAAAAAAATACTATGAAAATCATATATTTTATAATAAAATCTTTAGTAGGACGTCTGTGGGTGGGTTCGTGCTAAAACTGGTTTAAACCGAATATTTTTGATTGACTACGCAGGGAAAGCAGTAGACCCAATCACATGATATCGTAGCCGTAAGACACATACCACATTTTTCCTTTAATCTAAGTAGCATAACCCTTCAACTTAATTCTATTTTGCTATTGATATCCTCATGTGATCATCCTCCAATCGTGTAATACTCTGTTTAAAGAAAGAGGGATGGGGCCTGGTGAGTTGTGACACAGGTGAAGACCTACTACGAGCGCCAGTTTCCGCAAACTAATAAAGATATTTGTATAACTGTAACTTAGTATTATAATCATTGCTCTTGTATATTTTTCTAGTTTGTAGTGATAAATAAAGATGCTATTATTATTAGTATTATATGAATAAACTTTGGCGAGAATATTATAAGAACAACTCGTATATGAAATAACAACATTTCTATAGAAGATTGTGTTAAGTAACTATAGCCGCTAATTTTAATCCAAAAGTTTCGATAAGATTGGAAAGTGTTGAAGAATATTTATATTTAGAGAACCATTGATAGGCATTACCTTTAGCTAAAATTTGCAAATGAAATATTTTAATATTACATAGAAAAATATCTTATACGTCCCCTTATCTTTGTGGACGAGAAAATCTTCGCAAACATGAGAATCAGAAATCTTCGAAAAAAAATTCGCAGCGAATGGAGGCGTCTAGTTACGTGTGTCATAATTAAAAAAATCAATAAAAAAAACCTCTCAGATGTGACTGTATCGAAAGGGAATATATGTATATATTATTTATATGCCCACGTTAATTTAAGAATCCATGTTATTTGTTAAAAAGTTATTGGTATTTCCACATATTTTGTAGTAAAATAAAGCATCGCTTTTAATAGATAAGATTTAAAATTGTTAAACTAGAATATTTTACAGTAAAAGAACTCTCGAATAAATTAAAATCTGAATATGATGCCTTTTTAGGTCAGAGTAATTCAATGTTTGTTACATATATATGTAGATGAATGGTAACACTTGGGACGATGTATTATTTCTTTTTCTTTGAGCCGACGAGTTATGCTCCCTAGGGACGCACTGAACTGCCTTGTGCCCCTAGTTACCTTCACATTATTCATGAGTATTAAACTCGTGGTGTTGCTCCGGTATTCTTACAAACAGTACTAGAAAAGCGACCTTGTCCTATCTACCATGTCGTTCTTAGTTCAATATGCAATAGCCGTGTTTTTTAAATAAACTCTTCAAGCGATATTCTCATACACAGTTTGATAGTTTATCATTTCAATGTGGAATTGTTAAATACTACGTGCACTATAACCATAAAAAAACAATTTCTTAAGGAGTTTCAATTTAAGACCATTTTAAAAAATAATTTTAGCGTCTGCTACTTTTAGTAAAATTTCTGTTAAATATTTCGACTTCGTTGAAAGCATGCTTGGGGCCAAAAGGGCATGACAGCATTTTAATGCGTATGCGCAATATAAGTTGTGTAAGCTTTATTTAAAAACAACAGAATAGTGTGATAAATTAAAATAAGCGTTAATAATTGCGTTGATTTGTATTTCAGGTGGTGTTACGAAGAAAGGGAGCGGCGGCGGCATGCGTGTGCTGGTTGCGACGCTGGCCGCGCTCGTGGCGCGCGTGATAGCCGGCCCGCACGAGCATCGTGCCCGGCACCATGCGCCCGACCACCCCCTGCATTTCCCAGTCCCAGCCCCACCTCAGCCGTACAGAGGGCACGGCGAGGCCGTCCGGTACAATCCCGAATTAGACACCATACTGCCCCGAGTCGATGAACACGAAACATCATCGAAGTGGGCCAAATTCGAAGATGCAGAATCGTCTTCGAAACGCGCAAGATACGACGACAGGTTCTACTCTAACCACGAGCGAGCTGAGGAGCTAATGGCGGATGAACCACAACTGGGGCCAGAGGATGAAGATCCTTTGATTGTGCGAACAAGGAAAGGAAAAGTCAGAGGGATTACACTCACAGCAGCGACGGGAAAACAAGTCGATGCTTGGTTTGGCATTCCGTACGCACAAAAACCAATAGGCGACTTGAGATTCCGACATCCGAGGCCCGTGGAGAGTTGGGGCGATGAAATATTGAATACAACGACACTGCCACATTCGTGCGTCCAAATTGTAGATACCGTGTTTGGAGATTTCCCTGGTGCAATGATGTGGAATCCTAACACGGATATGCAAGAAGATTGCCTGTACATTAATATAGTAACACCTAGACCTCGTCCAAAAAATGCTGCAGTTATGCTTTGGGTGTTCGGTGGTGGATTCTATTCTGGAACTGCTACCTTAGATGTTTACGATCCCAAAATACTTGTATCTGAAGAAAAGATTGTTTACGTTTCGATGCAATACAGAGTAGCATCGTTGGGTTTTCTGTTTTTTGACACGCCGGATGTCCCAGGCAACGCTGGTCTATTTGATCAAATAATGGCTTTGCAATGGGTGAAAGATAACATTGCATATTTTGGTGGTAATCCCCATAATATAACTCTTTTCGGTGAATCAGCGGGGGCAGTGTCAGTATCATTACACTTATTGTCTCCTCTCTCCAGAAATCTTTTTTCACAAGCCATCATGCAGTCTGGCGCAGCCACTGCTCCTTGGGCTATAATATCCCGGGAAGAAAGTATATTACGAGGTATACGTTTAGCTGAAGCAGTCCATTGTCCGAATTCTAGAACTGATATTGGACCGATGATTGATTGCTTAAGAAAGAAGAGCGCCGATGAACTTGTAAATAACGAGTGGGGAACTCTAGGAATCTGTGAATTTCCATTCGTTCCAATAATTGATGGTTCCTTTTTAGATGAAATGCCGATAAGATCACTGATTCATCAGAACTTTAAAAAGACAAACATCCTGATGGGATCGAATACTGAAGAAGGTTACTACTTTATATTGTATTATCTTACAGAGCTATTTCCTAAGGAAGAGAACGTAGGTATTACAAGGGAACAATATTTGCAAGCTGTAAGAGAATTGAATCCCTACGTAAATGACGTCGGAAGGCAAGCGATTGTTTTCGAATATACAGATTGGTTGAGCCCTGAAGATCCGGTAAAAAATCGCAACGCCTTAGATAAAATGGTTGGAGATTATCATTTTACTTGTGGTGTTAACGAATTCGCTCATCGTTATGCGGAAACCGGTAATAATGTATACACTTATTATTACAAACATCGTAGTAAGAACAACCCATGGCCTTCTTGGACGGGAGTGATGCATGCAGATGAAATTAATTACGTTTTCGGCGAACCTCTGAACCCAGGGAAGAATTATTCACCAGAGGAAATAGAATTTAGCAGACGGTTGATGAGATATTGGGCGAATTTCGCTAAAACTGGGTACGTTTCATTTACATACTGAGACATTTAAATGTAGTAAATAAAGTTTCAATCGTAAGTAATGAATCAAATAACATGAAACATATCAGACGTATCATTTCAAATTGCACATAATTTAGGCATGCAATATATTAACCTATTAATCAATTCCTGTCTTTTAGAAAGACAGCTTTAAAAGAGTTTTATTGAAGATTGATTGATTCGTTTTTCAGGAACCCATCGATGAGCTCGAATGGAGAACTGACGAAGGTTCGTTGGCCGCTGCACACAGCATCTGGCAGGGAATACCTGTCATTAGCTGTTAATTCTAGTGCAATCGGTCACGGCTTGCGCGTGAAGCAGTGTGCCTTTTGGCAGAAATACCTACCGCAACTTATGGCTGCCACTAGTAAGTTTAAAATCTTGATTACTTATGTTTCAATCAAACGTTATATTTGCTTAGCATTCGTTAGTATCGTAAACAATGCTTTTAGCAACTAAATGAGCATCTATGATGTAAAAAGAATAAATGAAAAATATTATGAGTCACATTTTTATTCCGGAACAATAAAAGAACATCACTGTTTTTGCAATCAAGTCAACTTTGAATAAATTTTTAATATATCTTTTATACAGTAATCTAAAAGGTACGACAAGAATTAATGACATGACTAACGTCATTCTGATTTCGTTTAATAATATTGTACCTAAAGAGAATGCAGGTGTTTATGATAAATACAATAAAGAATATATCATGCAGGTGTTTGATAAAATTTGAGATAATTTAGACAAAATTGGTATTAAATTGATAATATGTCTCTATAACTAAGTTGTTATTTATTCGTTTCTATAATCATAATCATTTTATTTTTTACAATTTTATTATCATTAATAATAGTGCTTACTTTTGTTAGGATATTTTTTATCTTGTTTCAGGTAAACCGGAAACTCCGAAAAACTGCACTAACTCAGCGATGACATGGCGTTTCTCATTCAGTGCAATCGGCTTCAGTTTTGTCGCCTTCATCAACATGCAGCCAATGTTCTTGAAAATAAACTATGGCCATAACGTTTAACCTTAACGACTATTAATTACTATTTCTAGGCTTTGTTTTTTTAGGCATTTTAGGCATATGTTTTTATAGATTGTACATTATAATTTTTATAGAATTTACGAATGGTTTCTCAATTTATTTTTTTATGTGTAACTATTGTAGATTTCAAGTTTTAGTTGTAAGCCACCTGAAGTGTTTGCGCTACAGTATACACTTATATACTGGACAGAGTATAATCTACTAGAGGAGACTTGACATTAAGTTCCATAATTAATATATAAGTGACGTATAATTATCGTTTATTAACTAATATTAAAATGTACTTTAAAGGGAGTGATGCCTCCAACAACATATCACTTGTTAATAATAAATTATAGAATTATGTAGACGTAATTTTTTCATAGCAAATAAGGTCTCTACATATCTTTCGAGAGAAGTGTTCGTGAATGCATTAGAGTTGAAAATTAATTATGGAACGTCTTATGCAAAAGAAGTATTCAATGAAAGGAATTCTTACGTGTTTCTGATGTAATACCACGATCATATGTAAATGTTGGATTTAAGGGAAGCGAGAAATAAACTGTTAGCTTTAATGCGCCTATATTGCAATACATATCACGCAAGGCATAGAAATGTTTAAGTTCATTCTAGCCTTAGGGAATAAGATAATATAATAAGCTAGGCCATTTCACAACTTTGTAGTGGACCAATATTAGAAAGTTGTACGTGATATACGGTTCGAAGTTAATGATGCGGAAACGAATGGAATATTGGAAATTAATTGTTTGAAAGTTGAACGAAAATTTTGGAATGGCTGCAAATGTTTGACAAGTAAACGCAAACGGTTACATAATCCCGGCGAATTTCGTGTTGAAATTGACACTTCTTTAAGAAATTAAAAGAAAGGTACAGTCAAAGATATATCTGATACTGCAGTCGAAGACGATCGAAATAATAGAAATATTTTCCTCACAAGAGTTGTACAGTGCATAGTATACTGAGTATATTAGTGCATACTAATTAGTACCTTATAATTTAGGATCGATAAAGCTAGTATAGAGAATGTAGCGCCCAACGGTTCAGCTTTCAAATATTGGTATGTGAAAACAGTTATTTAGATGAATCTTTAATAATTCGTTCATTAATTAAGATGCAAAAACAATTAGTACAATATGCTAAGTTTAAATCTTAACAGCGGCATTTCCGGCAAAATAAAATTGTTTCAATGGTGTATATAATATATCAATATTTAATATTAGGTGCTCGATGTTCTTTTGCTTTACTTTCCTTGCATTTTTTAAATTGAATGTCGGGCCGATAGGGTGCCTATATCGTAATGTGTAACAAAATCATAACCTGTTGTGGAAGACGATACTTTATGAGATATAGTAAACACTAAATGTAATTTCTATGTAGATCTATTTAAAGCTTTTGTTGATTCTAATAATGTGTAAGTAGGTGACGTACACACCGGTCGTGTGTTCGTGTATTAAATGTTAACTTCTTTGGCTGACGTTAGCGAATGTCGAATGGCGTGTGCGTTGATGTATTTCACGTTCGATACTCGACGGACTACGCTTGTTTTTAACCTGCGTATTAAAACCTATAGAGTGCCTCTTGTTCACTTTTATATATATTGTAATACCACTTTAATATAGGCGATATTGGTAGTTGTAGAGATGCGATATTTGTAAAATTTGCACAGTTTCCTTTAGGTTACATTATGTTGGATTTTCGGAGAGCGTTAGCCGTTGTAGTGCCAAAATATGAAGTGTTCATTAAGAAGGATTCATAATTTTAAACTTTTATTATGTTTAATTACATATCCTTTTTTGTTAATACTTTTAATAGAATCATTAAAACATATTTATATTGTTTTGTTTGAAATTCAATTATTGTTATTGACATTTTTATGTTTGTTCTATTCACAACCAAATTTAATTCGGAAATGTTCCGAGAATTTACAAATTATTATGAAAATGTACAATTCCATGTATTTGAGTTTCTTTTTTTGAAAGATTGTATAAAATGATGATAATCGTTTAAATGTGTTCGTGAAAAATGTTTACCCAATTCATTCACGACATCCTGGAATAAGGGACGGAGTTTGGAAACTTGAAAAAACATTTACAATTTTGTCATGTAATGCAGTGATAGAATTATGGAAATGGAACTTTGGCGTTTGTGAATCAGGGAGATTGAAGGAATTTAATGCACTTATTAAAAATTTTTGCTTTATATATGCTTGAAAGCGATTAATATGATTGGCCTAAAAATCTTATAATATTCGTAAGTACGAATGAAGGCCTATGCGCTGTATTGCATAATGATTTCTGTCAAATTATCTTTTTTGAGATTTTACTAGGAAATATATTTAAAGTTATGAATAAAATTAGTGCTATGATTGCATTATTGAATGTTTGCAGTTTGTGTTTAATTATAAAATAAATGCTTGTATATAACATAAGTGTTTCATTGATGGGAGGAGAGGGAGATTGAAATTTAAAATGGCTACCATCTCGTAATGGTGTCTTTACAAGATGTTTACAAGAAGTCTTTATAAGATGATTGTCGTGTAGTTGTAGCTAATGAATTTATTGGGATATGGTCTTAACGCGAATTGGCGGAAGTGTGGTAAATATTTTAATTAATTTTATTCTCGGGTGCCACCAGCGTTGGGTATCATTTACTACCAATTGGAAAACATTTACGCAGTTTCAACGGTTTAGTCTTTCTTTTTTAATAAGAAATGTTCGACTGCCTCCGTGGTGCAGTGGTGCAGCCGCTCACCTTGTAATGTAGAGATCTCGGGTTTGATTCCCGCGCCACAGAAGTAGTGGAGCCTGCATCGTGGTAGGGTTTTTCAAACCTGCCTGGCTAGCTTCTACTCTCGATGTTAATCCGCCGCCATAACAGAATTGCTGTGTTCCGGCAGCCATACATGTGAGAGCGAGATGTATTCTGGGCGACTATGCTTTACCATCTTACGGCTTCATTGTCACTCAACTTTAGGTCAAATCGAGGCTGTTAACCCATAACTTGTAAAAAAGTTCATATCTGATCACGTTGTTGTTATTCTTTCCATTGCTTTATAACTCACGAATTTCTTAGGACATTTTTTTAAATATCTATACAGCCATTCAATATTTTTACTGCCTACGTATAGCTAAGTCTTATTTTGTAAAGTATGAGTGGACTTTGGATCGTGGTAGGGTTTTTTAGAACCGTCCTATACCACCACCCTCATATTGACAACCTACCACCATGACTCACAATTCCGCTGTAATCATGTAGTTATACATAAGAGAGTCAAAGAATCCTAGGCAAACACGCTTTACCATCTTCAGCTTCATCACTGCTCTGTACCATGCGAAATTGAAGTGAAATATTAGCTTGTAATCGCCAAAATTTAACCTTTTCAGACCGAGTGCTGTCCACCGTTTTATTGCAGCAGGTCCGCTTTGGATTATTTCATAAGTTCAAAATGCATGGACTATTCCGGATTTGCTATGCTGTAGCTCTAATTTTATCTCGTCCAGACGAGATTGAGACAGTCATGCGAAACTCGACATTGGACGCGTTAGAAAAAAAAGAGATGACGTGTCACACTCGACACAGGACCGCAAAGGGTTAAACAGTTTTATATATTACTGTATCTTAACTAGAGCAATGTATTATTACAGATGAAAAATCTTCCAAAAGGGAGACACTATTTCATTTGGATCTCCGAATTGTATAAACTAATTAGGTTTTACCAAAATTTCGGCTTTTTACGTAACATAGTAATTAGATGAATCATTTATAAACACTTAAGATTATTATTTAATCCGTTAATAGTCATTTCAATAAGAGATAAGTTTGTGACGCCGAGAGAATAAAATTGTGTCAGATTTTTTGTGTTTAAATATTCATAAACAGTTGACGGACGCAATTTTGACCAGATATTGGGTGATTAATTTAGATTTTTGGTGGCCTATTCCGTTAATAAGAATCTTGGTGTAAACATTGCTGAAGGCATAAACATATTCGGTTATTTCATTGGTAAGAACCTTATATAATTTTTGACTAAAAATATTCCCTCATAAGAGGCTGTTAATATTTATAAATATGGATGGGGTTATAAATGCAATAGTTGATGAATATAAATATCCATTTATTTTCAGGTGTCGTGTAAATGGGTCAGTGTGAAAAGTAAAAATGAATTATCCAATTTTAGTTGCTGTTATGTTTATAAGCAGTATCGGTGCTTTGGCAAATAAAAGATTGAATGTTGGTATGTCAATATTTTGTATAGATGGGTTGCTATTAGCGGAAAGTCATATAAATAATGTTTACTGTTATGGACGAAATTATATTATTAATTAATTACAATCTATACGTATATTAAGCCTCTAGAAGTCTATACATTTAATGTTTTTGGAAATACCTACGATCAATATAAACAATATAAATATCAAAAGACAAATTATTACATATCTTTGTCAGTCCATCTGCCTGTACCTTTATATGTTGTCGAATGGCGCAAAATTTGAGTAGATTTTTGTGAAGTATTATGTGATAGGTGATCCGAATGACATTTAGGATATATTTTTTAAGTGGGGGAATATACCCATATTTTTATATTATACTTCATACAATGTTTTTCTTATTAAGCATGAGGATATAGTCGCTAGTGCTATGTTTATTTATTTATACTTTAATGACCCATAAAGGGTAACAAAAACGAATATAATGTCATTATAGGCATTACCTAGAAATCAAACTGGGGCGTAGAGAAATATTGTGGTAGGCGGAATGGAAATGAAATAATGGTAACATTAATCTTTAGTATTTAATTTAAAGCAACAAATAAAATAAATGTGTTATAACATATAAATGTAGTTTTGAGTAGCCGACGGGACATTTAGTGTGATTAATCATTTAATTCTTAGTTCAGAAAAAAGCTCTAGTATATTCTGCTCAAAAAAAAACTGCATTTTCGTATTGATATTATTCTGGCGATTATTTGTCTCCATTGTGTAGTGGTTTACTTGTCGTTTAAGATTGAGGAGATAGGGGGTCGATTTTAAGGTCACATAAGTACTGGAGTCTGGATAGTGGTGGGGTTTCGAACCCGCTATTTTAAAGTTATTACTCGTAATGTCAACGCTGCCGTAAACCAGTTGCTGTGTTCCGGCATCCATGTATATGACAGCCGGAGTATTCTCCGCGAGCACTCTTCACTATCTACGGCCTCTTTCTCACTTAAAATCATGTGTCAATTGAGATCAAGCATTAGCCTATTGTTGATTAAGAAATATTAAGGGGACAATTGTAGTTTCAACACAAATCGTTACCTGTATATTAATATTGGTTCCTATTAAAAGGAAAATAAAGTTCAGAATCCTTTTAAGTCCTTGACATGAATTGACGTTTAGATATTGCATTTATAACTACCTGCAGTTCATAAAAAGAAACAAATCTTTAAAATAATTATTTATAGTATTTCATTTCCAGTTGTTATTTAAATTTCAATAAAATAAAATTTTTCAATTTTAATGAAATTAAAAAAAAATTTTCTCATTCTTTTTATATGTTCCGAAATTGTTAAGTATTATAGATCTATGAATGTGATGATTTAAAATTATTAAGCTAATGTAAGATAAATTTTACTGGTTTAGATAACGGGAGAAATGACAGCGTGATTTTTAAAAATTTTATCGAGCACAGTTCGAAAATACTTAAATAAGCTGGTTACGATCCGTTTGTGAGTAGGGGTAACAAAAATGGAATTAGATATAATTTTATTTTACCTTTTCAAGTACATTTGAAGACATAAAATTACATACATCTCATACACAAACTAAATATGTAAGAATTTTATAATGTATTGCGAATAAATCAATTTCATTCTTGTTAAATTAAAATTAAACTGTTTTCGTGGCGCAGTGGTCTACCACATGCCTTAAAGGACAAACGTCCCAGGTTCGATTGCGTTTGGATGTTGGTAATGTTAGCTGGCTAGTTAGTCTAGCTAGCTATACCCACTGCTGTTGATGTCAATCTGCCGCCATTACAGAATTGCTTGGGCCCGACCGTCATACATACATGTGAAAGCTAGAATTATTCTAGACGAGAACTCTTCAATATCTAAATAATTACAGGGATATAAATGTTTACGGTTACTAAGAGAATTTCGCACTCACTGGCATTAGCGATTATGTGATAAACAGCATCTTAAACCTCGAAGAAATATTTATTTTGGATATTTCTTTACCTGGACTTGAGGCTTGTGTTGGTAAGATACTTCTTTGATAATAACTCTCAAGCAATTCTAAATGATGCGTTAGAATCATTTGATGATTATTTAACAAGTTAGTTGCGTTCGACTACGACGTGAATAAACGTCAATTTGTAAATGTACAATATATTGCGAGACAGTTGAGGTGTTCTTTTGCGTCGGAAGGTGGTTCCTTCCAACAGCTACCGTGTTA
>DWQX01005367.1:0-13138 GCA_018245475.1 Pharmacophagus antenor
ATCATACGCAGATTTAAAATATTTTGCAAATTATAACCTGTGTACGAAGTGGTCTCAAACTTTTGGCCGGCAGTGTATATTACAATATACACGTGTTTTTGGAATGAAGATTATTCAATAATTACGCCAATTACTTAAATTTATTTTTAAATATTTTTTTTCTTGAACTACAAAAGTTATTTTTTGTTTTATAGCAAATTCTAGATAAAGGTAATCATTTTAATAATTATGTAATAACGTCTTTGATATACATTAGATGCATCTCTCTTATTGTAATTATCTGAATATCTATTTTTAACCGTTAAGCAGAAACAAATAAAAATCAAGAAGTTTCAGTCAGATTGGCATTATAACAGATAAAATTTTAGGGTTAAAGGCCATAATGACTTTTATCTGACCATAACGACTATATTTTCTACGTAATTAGCGCCATATTATTGATGGTGCATACTCCTGAATATACACATACAACAGGAGAATAGACACGAGGTCTTGTCGCTTTATGGTATAATAAAAATTCTACCATATTTATTACGACACATAAATATGCGAAATAAAAAACATCGTATAACTGATAATAAATATGATTTAAAACTATTTCGGACAATATTTCTAAAGTAACTAAAGATTCAACGTGTCTTTCACTCAACTTTTATTCAAGAATTGAACAATATTTGAAATTGAATATATAAATCATCGTTTTGTGGTTGATGCTATACGATCTGTTTGATTGAATATACTTGTAAATTTTCGGCCTTTAGAAGGTGAAACCCTTTGAACCCACGTCTTTGTTTTATACCCGAGCGTTCCTTTTAGACATATTAAGTAATTAAACTACCATTACCAGAAATTCTCTTCATCACCATCAAATTTTATAATAATTTCATGAAAACGAACGACGAACGAAAAGCTTACTTATTTACATAATAAACGGTAATAAGGTGTTATAAAATTTTCAAAAATTCCCGAATTTCGTTATCGATCATGCCCAAAGTTCAATTAAATTATAATTAATTATGATTATGATTACAGCGAGCCGTTATAAGTTAATGTGTAACTTAATTAAAAAGTCTAAATTTCTTTAGCGTTTATTTTTCGTAGTGGTTTATTTGGAAGAACTCGGTTTAAGAGGGACATGATGGCCCATTTTCACTTATTTGTCTATGTACTTATCTTCTAAATTCAATACTTTATTTTGTAGTATTACAATAAATAATATTATTACACATTCATCATAAAAAATTAAGCAGTGCTGAAACTAATCTCCAAAGATCTCTCTGCACCTCTGTAATCGATTTAATTTATTATTTAATTCTCATTCAACATTAAATTAAAGAGAACGCCTAGAGATTTCGTAAAATATTCATTACTTTGAATAAGTGGACTTAAATTTACTTTGTTATTATGCATAGTTAATACAGTTTTAGAAGTTTGCTGTCGGTAAATTATATAATACTTGATATTTTATTTCCCTTGTGAAATAGTAGAGCTATTAATGCCAAAATAAATATATATTAAGATATGTGCCACGTCTACTATAATGAAACGCGAAAGACTTTTCTCACACAAGTGTAGTGGTATGTTAAGTAAATGTTGTTCTTATTTCATATATTGAGATTTAAATAACGTACGCATTATAACTGGCAATATTATTACTATTTTAAATGAATGAGTTTATACACACATAATTCACAAAAAATGTGATTTATGGGTGCATGAAACAATAATGTTTTATAAAACATGTAAAAAACTGTAAAACAAACGTAGATATTTGTTATAAGAAACAGTGTAAGTAATGAATCTGGTCTAACTGTCATATATGTGGAGATTCATTTGCAAGTTAAAACAAGTCCCTTTAATTATATCCTCATAGTCCTTTAATTATATTAATTATATCCTATAGACCTCAGTGCTGTTACTTTGATAAGGATTTAAATGAAATAAGCGACGATTTGTCATCGTATCTAATCCTATGTCGAAAAGCGCACCTTTACCTTTTTTGACAAAAGCAATCTAAGTAGCTGTACTAAGTTTGAAATGCATTAAATACTTGCTGTAAGTTAAATAAGTAAAGAAGGTTATCGAAATAATCGTCTCTGTCGCAGTACATGTCCCTGAGTGATGAAATTATATTTTATTTATACGATAGATTTTTTTTTATATGAATTATTTTATTCATTTATTTTTCTTTTAACAATATAACACGTAAATTATAACAGTGATAAATAATTAAAGAGGTAAAGAAAATCATTTTCCAGAGACTACTATTTTTTAAAAGGAAAATTGATACAGATTTACTTATATTGTTAACGACATTCAAGAATTTATAAATATATATAACACTCAAATAATATTCTTTTACAAGCGACAAGAATAAATGCTATCAATAACAGAGGCGCGAGAATTAAAAATTTATAATTTAATATGAAACAAAGTTAGATTTTGATGTATTCATGTTAATAGATGTAGTGGATAACGACGAGTACATCGTTTACATTTCTATATTTTAAGCGTAATATTAAAGAAGATTTATTATAACGAAACTACTGTCGAGAACTTGAATATAAAATTTATGACTAGATTAGTTTGAGGGGAACTAAGCAACACCTCTAAAACCTTCATAATGTAATTGCAGCTTTTATATAGGAATTTATAACTACATACCACGTAAAAACAAAATAGTATCTGTTTTTCAAATAAATTTTTAGATATTAGGAATAGGTAAAATGGGCACAGAACCTAGTGACGTCAATCTCTATTTACCACATTTGTAATGCGTACACAAAATTATTTCTTATTGGATGAATGTCACAATATATCGTACAAATCTTTCACCCCAACCTTTTGTCCGATCAAAGTCCGAAAGAGCGGCAGGCAAATTAAAAGTAAAAGTAATTAAATTAAATATAATAATTAACGACTTAATTTATAAACGATTTATGCTAGAATCTAAATCGTATGAAACACTTAAAAAGGCATTCAACGTACTAAAAGCGTAAATGTAGCACTTGGTCTACAACTTAATTAAAATGGAATTAACTTTTAGTACTGTAAGTTTTTTTTAATAAAAACTATGATTATTTAATAATAAGTATTACTATGAAGGCCTTTTTTAATTGATATTACCTACATAGAATTACATTGTGTTCACGCAGACATATATGTATTTGAAAAACAATGTTTTCTTGGTGGGCACATTTCACTATCTACTCGCAGTCTCGTTGTTGCTTAACACTTGTGCTAGACGGAAAATAAATCTGAACCCATTGTCTATTATGAATATTTATGACAAAGTAAAGAGCTAATCATTGGAAGATATACGTGTATTCTATAACCAGGTGGTGGTACTTATAATCGTTGATCAGAATGATTAATCCTATTATTAACTATGTGATTACACTTCTTAAGTAAGTTGATGACGCTGCATTACTGTTAAATCTAAATTATTTTATTAGTTTTTCGTAACACATAATATTCGCTTTATGAAATAAAATATCCCTTTCTTTTGAACTGTTTAGAAGTAGTACACTTAAATAAAAAATAATAAGCAAAGTTTGGACCTACAAACTGTGTGTGTGTTGTGTGTCTCTTCGGTTCCAGTGTCGCCGATTAATGTAAATTAATAAAGAGGAAAATATTTTTTTTACATTTTTTAATCATGTTTAGCACTAGGCATCGCAATATTTGTCCCACGGGGGCAGAGACTGAGATTTCCAATACCGATACTTCCGTATCGGAATCGTTTCCTAAGAAAATAAGAATAATGGTAACATCAAACACATCAAGCTATCAATTTTGCTTACTGTATTGGATAGTTCTCATTGTCAATATTTTCAAAAATTAATTCAATATCAATAAATGGCATTTTAAAAAAAAGCACATTGTTTTATTAACAAATTTTTCTCGTTCTAAATATAATATATTATAATACCGGAATGACTGTGTAAGGAACATATGCAAGGGTCTGACGTTTTTATCTATATGTTATACTATTATTTTTTTAAATAAATTTAAAGAGTTTTGTGATAATAACTTGCTCCTAAATATTTCAATAAAGAAAAAGAAGAACCCATTGCCTTAAAAGACACTTTCATCTCAAGTATTAATTGCAGTAATATTTCAAGATTTTTTAAGAAACCTGTCTGCAAAGTGTATCATGTTTTACAAAGATTTTTTCCTGTATTTATGAATATTTCTTGAAATATTTTGTATTCATAATTAAAAAGTATTGTGCACATTCTTCTCCTAATGTTTCTATTAAATACATAATTCTTTGTACTCTATTATCTGTACTATATAAAAATATGTTGTATAAATTATTTGTGAATTCTATAAGCATTGGACCAATCGTTATTAAAACTAACACGTAGATGTTCATAAATTTCTTGTTTTTACATTAATACATGTACCTTCGTTATCTTCGATTTATCTTTGGAAGGATAAGGTATCCAATATTCAGCTAATAAAATATTATAACATTTACGGTTTACAAGTAATAAGTTTTTAATTTTTTTTTAACAACCATGTACTCATTTTTGAATGTTTAGCAATCTTCTGATATTAAAAATAACAAAACTAATACAACTGTTCTTGGTAATCCAAAGGCATACCGCTGCCACGAAAGTGACTCTTGTATTTTATTTAAAAATCCAATTACTCATGACCCGTTCCCTAATTTCTGACAAGAAAAACACTGACTACTTGATTTAAAATTGTACACAAAGATTTTCTTTACTTTTCCCTTAAGATAACACAGTTAAAACCTTAATTAACACTACGGGAAACGCTTTCTCAGGCTTCTTTAAAAATGTCTATATGATTCTACTGCTTTACTAAGTGTTAAAGTACATCTAGCTACTATACGTCATGGAATTCAATTTACAGTATTTTTTTATTAATAAATGAATAAGTTAACCAGCATTAAAATTATTAAGCCACCTAGAGTATAGATAAAGAAGTAACCGCTAATTATCTTGACGTATTCGTAAATGTAAAGGGATAGGACACATGTCTATATTTTTAGCCGTAAATATTCAAAATAAATGGACAAGTGTGAGCCGGACTTGCACTGTAAAGGGTTCCGTATAGTATAATCAGAGTTTGTAGACATTTTTATATGCAAAAAGTTGTATAAGTTATTATAGTCTTTCAAGTTTTGAAACATCAAAATAAAGCTTTTAACACTCAACAGTTGTAGCTGATTTAAGAAAAGAATTTATTTTATTTTAGCATTTTTGTAATATAGTTATGTTTTTAGTATTTGTTGTTGTAGCAGTATCAGAAATACATAATCTGCGTAAAATGAAACTTTCTACCTATTACGGTTCATTAGGTAGAGACCGCTGACAGAGGGACAGACTGGCAGAGAGACGGATAGCGGAAGCTCAGTAATAAGGTTCCGTTTGTCTCCCTTTGGGTGCGGACCCCAAAAATTGAATCTTAAGAAAAAATAGTAAAGCACCCACTGTTATGTTCTTATTTGCTTAGCACTCACAGCTTACAAATTATTTTTTCCATTATTCCGAAACTTTTTTTTTTTGTTAAAACCTTTTTCAAAATTATTAAGTCAGTTTTTGATATGGATCTGATTTATGGACAATTTACTGATTGAAATTTTTTTTTTACGAACAATAAATCTATATAAATCTACAAACAAAAAGTACACCTCTAGAGGAGCAAGTTTAAATTGCATCGCAATAAAAAGTCTATTGAATGAACAATGAACCCATTTCACGCAACGCATATCAATTTCTTTAATTGATCGTAATTTCAATGAACTACAACGGAAATAATGCAATGTACGGAGTTATTTTCAATAGTATTACTTAATTTTTTTTATAAATATGAAGAGACGTTTTTAGTTACATTTATTGAATTATTAATAGTAATGACTAAAAGCACGTTCTTATAATATTTATGTAGTTGTTTGTAACTATATTTAAAATCATTATATTATTGAATGTGTAGTATATTATGTAATTTTGGGCTGTAATGGGTTATTTTTAAACGAAGATAGGCAAATTAGTAAATGACTTACGTGATTGCTACTGCCTAGGCAAACACGACTTTGTTAGCGGAGTTTGAAAACCAGTTTTTTTTATACCGAATGTTCTTTAGTGACCTAAAAGTGAATATGGAAGAATATTCAAGACATTTACATCTTTCATATCATAACAATTGTAACTAAATATATTATAGGAATTTATATTCAAAATAATACTAAAATAGACGTACAATTTTATTTATATAAAAAGCTTTAACTGTAATTAACTCAGATTTTATCCTTGAGTAAATCCTTCATACGAAAATCTCGTTCATTCTATAATAAAGGCAATTACTTGTACAGGTTAACAGAGCAAACGTAATAGAAACCTTGACCGAAAACATTTCACTCCTTTTTTATTTCAAAATATACAATGTACACATGATTTATAATTATTTTTTACATTATTCATGAAAAACGATATCCAGGATACACCTTTTTTTAGTTTTACATGGGGGAAATGCCTTCGCATATTTTACCGTTACCCGGAAGCCATGGTAGCCAAGAGGACGACCACTCGAAAGCATTATATTTACAAGCCTCTTACGACTAAGTTGCGCGTAGACCTGCCCTATATATATATAACACTATCCTCCTGCCGACCGAAATTCGGCCGCAGAAGGATAGGGTTATCCCTTTTCGCTAACAGCAACTCCGCTTAGAGCGTAGATGGCGAAGTGTGTTTGCACAGAATACTCTAGGTCTCATATGTAATGCTATCGGAACACAGAAAAGCTGCTATGGCGGCATGTTCAAAAATATAGCATCATAATGTTGCAAATTCTTTATTCTGCATTTTAAAGTTTATATAAGGAACTTAGCGGGGCCTAAATATGACACAAAACTAGGACGGTCATGATGCCTGTCACTAATTGTCATTATGTCCATGAAAATAAATTCTATATTACAAATAAATTAACTCTGCGCCAAATAATATCAAACATTTTGTTCTTTACACTTTTCCCTTTTCTGTTTAGGGTCGACTTAATAAACCCAAAGATAAAATGGAAAAGAAATGACAAAATCCATTCTTCGGATATAGGCCTGCTTATGTAAGCTGAACATTTTTACTTCTTTTATTCTGCCACAGCTTTATTTTGGATACTTTTAAGTGTTCAACACGTCTATAAAATAGTAAGCACAAGCCTATTTCAATATTTCATAATACAGTAGCTGAAACGCACAGACGTTTACATGACAATGTTTAATTTTTATTATTGTATTTAATTTTTTTTAATATTATTTTAACTCTAAATAAATATATAAAAGAATCAATGTCATCGCGAAAATATGGTAAAGAGTAAAAATGTTTATAAGAAATAGCGTCATCTGCTGGAAAGAAAAACCTGGATAAAACAAACGTTCACCGGGACAAAATATTCGTACCAATTTTATCGCCATCGGTATAACGGTATTGGAGATAAGCATTCATAAATAATTTTTGTCATCCGTTTCTACACACTCATATTCCTTTCATTTGTTAGAAAAATTAAATTATCGACTAGAACATTTTTTTTTATTGAAATAAGTATACACTGAAAGCGACATTGTAAGAAGTAACTTTAAGTTTAAAACGTGTTAATTTTTAAAGAGAATTTATTTCAAAATGGCAATGAAACATTTTGCGAATAATTCTTGAAAAGGTCGAGGCTCTTCACCGCCATTGTCTCTGTGACTTCATAATTGTATTCGGAAGCGAGTAAACGAATTTTATATAATCGTACGGTATGCTCACTTGTTAAAGCTATGAAAACAAAATTAAAACTAGTAATTCATTAATTTTTAATAATTTTTGTGCAATATATAGATGTACGACGAATATTTTGTCACCTACAAGAATTGTCATTCAACGATTCATATCAAGTCTTTGAATATTAACGGATTCAAAATGTTACTGTTCTTTAATGAATAGAATTCTTCAACGTAAAAACATTTTCGTTTTATATCATATCATAAAGCATTAAAATAATATGTTTTGAGCTACAAGTGCTCTTTGTCGTCACATTGTTATATGCTTTTAACGGAGGAACAAAATTGCATATTCACGGCTACGCTGGTAAGTATGACAATTAGCGAAATATACTATGGAAAAACTTTACGACAATTCTTATAATATTAAGGTTTATAAATTTAAATAAATCTTTTTAAAATATATCGGTAGAATATGTCTCATATTTTTAAGGTATTTATTTCTATCTTTACGGTGACCGTTAAAGAGTCCTTTTGCAGCCAAACTAAATATACAAATAGTTAAACAGTGAA
The DNA here is from genome assembly GCA_018245475.1 of Pharmacophagus antenor. Classification (NCBI taxonomy): domain Eukaryota; kingdom Metazoa; phylum Arthropoda; class Insecta; order Lepidoptera; family Papilionidae; genus Pharmacophagus; species Pharmacophagus antenor. Next base: position 8,306 of record DWQX01005367.1, read on the forward strand.
CATCTTTCCGGCGTTGGTGTTCTTGTGCAAATTCAATGTGGATGTCTCGTTGGTGTTACTAGGCTAGAGCGCTTTACCTTCGCAAACTACATCACCATTTAAAATCAAGTGCTACAGTTGGTAGAAGTTATTGCCGCAATGTGTTACTTTGCAAATATCGTTATTATTAAACACAAAGCACATTACTACACAAAAGATGAATGTTAATCTCCCGTGATTTTTACAAAATCTACTAATATTTTGTGCTAATAACGAGTATCATTGTTCACAGTAAATTCACACAATACTAGAATTATGATAAACCATTTTTTTCTCATAATTTCCAATGTTCATATTAGTTCATAAAGTTGGCCCATGGGAGTGTTTTAAATTTGTAATAATTAAAGTTTTTTCATAAACTTTACATCATGTGAGTGAAAATATTTATATTACCAATTTCGTATAAACGAACTTATTCCAATTAACTCATATCAAAGCAAATTTATTATAAATTTAAAATTTATTCGTAATAACTTTAATACTCATAATTATTTCAAGTGAAATATAAACTTTCTTTTAAAAATTAATACTAATAAACATCTGATAGAAGTTATAAAAAATTAGTTAAATTGAAAAATTTCTATGTAAGCGGCAAGATTCATTAATTTCCTTCAAAGAGAAAGATTAAATTGTAATCATTTTTAGTACTGAAATAAACTCTCTATCTTTTTTTGTCTGTGGCGGTTAGCGAAGCAATTTGTGTAACTTAATTTTATCCGTAGTTCATTTTATGGCTGACCATTTGACAAATGAACGAAAATATTTGTTTATAGCAAAGTGAATTTTTTTTTTAATTAAAATTCCTATTCAGTAATTCTAGTATAAGAGCTGTCAATAAATAAGGAAGATATAATAACTTTGTTCTATCGGTTTTAGATTAACACTTTACATCTATTTCCCCAGATCTTAAATGACAATGAAGACGTAGATGACGAAACGGGTTCCCCAAAATACTCCTGGTTCTCACGTGTATGACCACCGAAACAGCAATGCTGTTATGGCGACATATTGACATTGAGTCCTTTTGTCTGGGAATCGAACACGGAACCGTTGCGTTACAGGGCATGTGGTAAACTACTGCATTATCGAACAATCAAAACATTTATTGTTTACGAAAAAATTAACTTCTTAATTATGAACATGTAAGTGAAGCAATGTGAGACTTGTATTTTCTTAACTTATCTTCCAAGTTTTAATAAGACGTCAGCTTTTTACACATCTCTGCGATACAAGATAAATTTCTTAGTACATAACAAGATAAGTGAAAGTTGAACATTAAGTGGATATTTGATTAATGAGACGCAAAGAAGTCGCTATGTCAACAGAAGGAAATAACAAATCCTATATACTTTATTATACTTTTGAAGACACCCACGTCATACTCGGATGGATGCACTGACGAAGGCAAATTATTCCATAACTTTATTTAGCACACCAAATTAATTTAGCATTTTCTTCCAAGTTGTTCACCAGTACGTGTTTCGAAATAAAATTTCGATTTATGTAGGTTATTGAAAGGGTTTAAGAATGTAGGGTAGATTGAAGCTACAAAGATTTCTTTACACACTTTTTATATTTATCACCACTACCATGAAGAACATACAAATAATCTATACCATTAAGGTTAATTTACCCATTTTATTGAATATTTGAAATGACCACGTATTTTTTTAATTTTAAAAATTCTTTAAAAAATTTCATGCCATTAAGGTACAACACATAAACTATCATAATTTTACTTAACATTTAGAGTCAATAGACACATACAGGTATATAAGTAAATGTACTATAAGATAATTTCAATATTTGACAATGTATAATTTTTTTTCACACCCAATCTTTTTGAAAAGTTATTACCCAGAATCAACCCGGATCGGTAAGACATATGAGTACATTTTTCATGAGCTTATAGACCAACAGATAATTTATCACCCAATAGCCTACGGAAAAAGCATCTTCTTCAGTTTGAATTTAATTTATTTGGAAAAATCAAATATGTACTTTTATTATTTTTACAAACTTCTTTAATTATATCTGCTACAATCCTTTATTTAATTAAACTTAATTGAAAATAAACGTAGCTATTATTTTCTAATAACTGTACTACGCAGTCCGTATCACATCAAGTATCGATACACAGTAATGAAAGATTTTAGAACAAAAGTCGGTTGTTGTAAACGGTAATATAGAGTGACCGCTCTCGGTAAGTGCTGGGAGACCGAGAACTGGAAGTGCTAGCTAGCTTTAAGAGACTTCCACACCCGTCTGAACAAATTGGTGAGGAGTTCTGGACGGAGGAGCAGGAGTGGACCAGCTTCCCACCACGGTTGCCCAAATTTACACTTATGGCAGCCGTATAGAAGGTAAGGTGGGAACGGCCTTCTGCGTAATGCGGGACGCCGTAGAGACTTTCAGTAAGAAGCTCAAGCTGGGAAACTTCTGTACTGTCTATCAGGCAGAGTTGCTGGCATTAGCAGAAGCGGCAGGGCGCGCGGCCTGTGGGTCGGCTCCAGTCGGTACCTATCCTGAGCGACTCGAGATCCGCTCTCGAAACTGTCGCAAGACCTGACACCCTCCACCCTTTAGCGTTAACAATGAAAAAAAAGATTAAGGCAGCGAAAGAGAAAGGGATGAAAGTGGAATTATTCTTGGTGAAAGCGCACACGGGGTTGGAGGGAAATGAGAGAGCGGATCAGCTGGCCAAGGAAGCGGCCCTGAAGGATAAAAGGCGTCCTGTATATGAGGAGTGTCCTGTCTCGTTCGTCAAGCGACAGCTTAGTCTGAACACGCTTGATGAGTGGAACGGGCGCTATGTGGAAGGGACGACAGCTTCGACAACGCGGATGTTTTTCCCGGACGTAGCGACAGCCTACCGCACACTACACAAGATGGAGGTGGACACGTATCTGGTCCAAATTACATAAATTTAAGTTGAGGGAGAGTCCCGCGTGCACATGTGACCCTGGAGTGGACCAGACCGTGTCCCACCTCATCACCTGCTGTCCCGTGTACGGAAGAGATAGAATGGAAAGTGAAGTAAGGATGGAACAGAGGATAGAAGAAAAGAACATCGCGCTAATTATGGGAGAAGACGACAGCAGAAATATCTTTTTAAAGTTCTGTAGGAAAGTAATAGAAAATACAATAAAAAGTAATAGAACATAATAAAATATAAAGCAGAGAAAAATGGTATAATAAGTGTAATATCAAAAGTTAATGAAATAAATGAAATTAAATAATAGAATGTAAATTAGGATAAATAGGAAAAATGTAAATAACTAGATTAAGAAAAGTGTAAATAAAGAAATAAGTTGTGTCTCCTCATTTAAGCGCGATGTATGAAAGAAGGAATTGGGATGAGGTATGAAAAGAAAGACGAATGAAAGCGAGAAAAATTAGTATGAGTATAGAAGAAGAAGAAGGAAAGCGTGAACAATAAATAAGAAATTAAAAGAATTGTAATGCATAGGCCCTGTCAAATCGTAACAGGGGTGAACGTATAAAACAAAAAAAAAACAAAAAAAATGTTTCATGTTTTTGTGTTTATGTGGACGGCATATTGTATATGCTAATTTATTGTAGATGATATGGGCTACTCGTATTGGATACGTGTCTAACACGTTTTTACTCTGTTGTCGGTTCTGTGATTTTGTTTTTAATGCTTCCTATAGATAAAGTCGAAAACCTATTTCATTATAAGTTTTTTAAAATTATGTGTTTGAAGATAGTTAATCGATGTGTCGTTTGTTGTATGTATTCTACGTTCGGATACATTTCCATATATTTATTAAACGTTCTCTATAGAGATAACATAAAACATAAATAGCCCTCTTTTACGTTCCCATCGCTCCTTCAATTACGATCCCGCTTAGCTAGCACCCTCAATGTCATTCTGCCGCCATAACAGCAATGCTGTTCCAGCGGTCATTCACGTGAGAGCCAGTAGTATTCCGGACGAACATATTTCATAATGTACGGCCTCATTGTCACTTAACATAAGTTGAAATCGAGTTCGTGTTAGCCAATTACCGATAAAAGAATCGTGGGTATCATGCTACAGGTGTAAAGTTAGTTATTATCTTTTACACATGAAAAAGTAGCATACAAACGTCGTCTTGGAAATGAACTGGTACAGCTAAAGGTTGTTTAAAAGAAATTCTTTTTTTGCTATTTATTTGTGTGTATGATATACCTCTATCACGCTGCGAAATTTTTATTTGGATTTACGAGTTTATATCTTTATGGCGTTATTCGGTTTCCGGATTTATAACAAGATTTCTATACAAATGCTGTAATAAAGGTCATAGCTGTGAAATTATTGATCGTTTAAATATTATTCATTGCGTTTAGAGGATACTATAGTAAATATGCGTCAGAGGTAACCTAGTTAGTTCAAAGAAGCTATAATAAATAGTCGGTAAATTGAAATGCATTGGTAATGGTTAATTTTTTTAACATTGAATTTATGCACACGTTTTCATGGTTTACTATTCTATGCTGTGGTAATGTTATGCAATAAATACTTATATTACCTTTTCAGATAAAAAAAATATATTGGAAATAGCTATTGCTATAAAGACACAACTTTTATACAGAACTTTACGGCAAAATCGTGTGTTAAATTCAAATTATCAAAATCATTAGTTCTATTTTTCTGTTAAGGTCCAAAGATATAATTATAATTTGTATAACTTTGTATTACTATCTGTTCCGTGGAACTTATGATGTGCCATACATTTTTCGCAGGCGGTGTATGCAACTTAAAAATATATTTATTTTATTATATTTATTAAT
>DWQX01005368.1:0-13135 GCA_018245475.1 Pharmacophagus antenor
TATATATATATATATGTAAAATATATTTTCGATTCTAAAATAATTTTAATATATTCCTGTACTATTAAATCGACAAAATATTCTATAAATATTATGCCTGATAATCATTAATTTTTAACCCCTTATGTGGGTTTTTATGCCAATGCATTGTAATTGTTTAATATTTCATTAATTTAGTGACTATTTGAGAAAACGTGGAGAATAAGGGTCTAAACAATCATTGACGTATTTATAGTTATCAGAACATAGGACTAGCACGTCCGAAAACTTAGCGTGTGCAAATATCACAGTAACGGAACTGGAAATCGCTCAAATATAAAAGAAATCATAGGGATTACAAACATGGTTGTAGTTAACAAAGATTAGTGTTCTCAATTTGTATTATACATTTTCATTTATACATAATTTAATAAGGGTGCTTATTATTGCTCTAACGATCTTTTCTTATGTCATACAACGTTAGTCAGTTTAATTTATAACTGAAATTAAATATGTCATTTAATGATATCGTAGGAAATAATTTCGTGCCGTCGTTACAAGCATTTTTCGTCGCTTACAAACAAATTCATGGTATATTATCGATTAGAAATTTATATCAAAATTTTGCATTTTATACTCGAATAACATATGTAATAGAATAAACATATGTACAAATATCCCTGTCTTAATTTGACAGTATTTATAAAAATTATACGTCTTTAATAACGTACATATTCTCGCTTCTAAACCGTAAATAAGCGATTGACATTCAAACATATAATATATTTTCATAACTTCATTGTCAAATTGTTTATATCTCGTTCCGATATTTAAGTCATAGGTCAACTGGGTAATTAAGAATAAAATTACTTATTCATCTTGAAAAACTGAGACTTTATGTTTATATTTACTTTATTTATATATGTTGATATGGATTAGTTAAACATATCGCGACATTTTTTAATCATATTGCCGTGTAGATATTACTTAAATTGTACGTAATTAATTTTGAATAATTATTGTTAATAACACTTAATACAGGACTCTGGATTGAGATATTCTTTGTTTATTTCAAATATCAAACGTTCAACATATCATGTATCGTGTTATTGTATCGATTACGAATCGGGCTAGTAGTGACAATCCGGTTATAGTTTTAATAATATGTATTGAGCGAAATAACGCGCTCGGTTCAACGAAACGGTTACGCAAGAGAGGTAATCTTGACGAATCTAATTGAATGTTTATTACCGCATGTCAATAACGGTGTGATCACGGAACACGTTAGACGGCGACTTGTAAACACGAAACGTAACGATAGCGTGCCTTTAACTCGCGAACGTATTTTATGCAATTTTACTTACGGCGAACGCTGTTATATAATATAATCTCAAGAATGTTGCATCGCTTAAATGAGAACCTTAGAATTCATAAGATAGTCAATTTTCCTTATATCTATCCGTGAGCAATATGGAGAACTGTCAGTATGAATTCATACAAAATTACGCTTCATGCTACAAAAATAAAGGGAACTTAAACTAACAATGGGTTAATCTTAATCTAGTTTGTTCTCCTTAGTAAGAGAAAGCGTACTTGTTGCACGCCTGTTCTCAGAATACTTTCGGCGGCGCGACGAATGTCACAATAGATAACGGATTGCGGTTTAAAATGTCATTACTTATGATTTTTGCTCCTCTTCGTAAACGAAATAAGCCACAGATAATGGTCCTAAACATATGTTTGATACTAACAAAATCAGGAGTTACCATAACGTTTCAGTAGTGCTTATATTATTAGAGGGTAGGATTCACAAAGATCATGCATAGTTTTAATTTAATTTACAATATAGAATAGATTTTCGATTTTATGAATTATACATACAAGTTAAATGTTTGAAAACAACTTAGTATTATGAATAGTTCATCGATTAAAATTTTTAATATCAAAATTAGAGCTGTTGATTATATTACTTCTACCTACACTGCCCTTTAATAAAATAATAAAAAAACTATTGTTCTTGACAACAGCGAAACGTGCTTATGAGCGTCCAATTATCATATTTTATACGCGATTGCATGAGGACACCGCAACATAACTCATTGTTTATGTTGGTCACAACTACAAGCATAACGCTTATGTACGTCCTTGAATTCAATTGCCTTTATTTGTGATTTTAACAGGATTTGTAACAATGTAAAAGTCTCGATAAAGGTTTGTACGTTTATACTTTGGTCAAAAACATAGTTCTCTTATACTTTATAATCTTTTCTAGTTTAAACGTCAACAAAATATTACATTTATAATATTGCACTAATATTTAAATTTTAAACCTTTATTACGATTGTGCAGATTTTTACTAAAACTTAATTATTATTTCTAGTGTTGCATGACAGATCAAATGAAATAGAAAATACATTATTATTATTCACATGAACGTAGAAAATGTACTTAATAAAATAAAAAATTATGTGTGACAAACAATCTATAAAATTTACTTCTTTTCGAGGACAATGTACGCAATTATGAATATAAATTAAATAATTAACCTGTTAATTAAACAGTATTACCATTCTTTACATTTGTCATTACATATCGGTAATTTTTAACATTTTTCTTATCAAACTGCAGCTTGTAAAGTATTCCGAATAAAAAAGTGACCGTGGTAATACTTTATCCGGATTCTTATATGCTATGACGACATCATTCATCGACGATTTCAATCTGCGGTTCTCTAACGACATGATCAATCAAGTGTAATCATATGTAATAACGAGTTTTTTCCTGAATGTAAAAAAATACCCATGTAACAAAAAGTATCGCTAATAGCTGAAGTCATCGCTTTTGTAATAGTATTATCAACATAAATACCCTGAAATTTTGAGATGGTAGTCACATAAATGCGCAAACTTTGCTCATACTGTTTATGTTATGAAATGGTGTCGTTAAAATATATAAAGCTGTGCAATACTACAACATGTTGAAAATCCCAAATCGCGGGAAAACCAATATGTGACTACCTGCTACAAACTTGCTGTAAAGTGATCTGTAAGGATGTACATTACCTTGAAAGCTCTATGCCTTTTGTAAAATAGTAAACTGTGTTAAGATTATTGACGCTTCTTAGCTATGATGTTAACTGAATGATAAATATGTGCTCGTCCTTTGTCAGCGTGTCAATTGAGATTAAGGTCACAGTTTTTATAAATTGTTTTATGTATTTGGACGAACGAATGAATGAATGAATACTATATTGTACATAAAACAATTACATATAAGGGCTATGAGACAAAATTGTACAAAGGCGGACATCACCATAAGTGGTTTCTTCCAGTAAATCTTTGGGTGGTAGCGGAAAATGAAGATATAATTAAAGTATGGATAGACAATATATTGCATGTTTAATACATGTAAAAGTTTATAAAAGTAATACTAGTAGAATAGATAAGTATATATGTATACACTACATAAACATAAATATAAAAAATAATTAATAATAAAGTAATAAATAAAAGTAAAACTAAATACACAACATTACACATATAAATATATATACATATTTAAAGAAAGATAAGACAATAACCTAGCATTTTCTCATAATGAGACTTGAGCTTATTTTTAAATATTGCCAACGATGGCGACATGCGAATATTTGTTGTTTGAAAGTTTATTCCAAAGACGAACAGCCATACCCGTAAAAGATTTCCCATAGAAATTTAGTTATGTTTAGGAGTACTAAGAAGTCGGATTACCCAGCAACGAAAGGGTTGTAAATGATTAAATTTAACACGGAGATATTCTGGGGGAATTGGATCTGTTAAAATATTGTACAGTATACCTAAAATATGAGTATTCCTTCAAAGACGAATAGGGAGCCACTTTAACCGTTTACGAAACTCAGATACGTGATCATTCTTTCTTAATCCAAAGATAAAGCGAATACATAGATTTTGAAGTCGTTCGAGTTTACTTAGCAGCTCCTCATTAAGATCTAAATAGCTAATATCTGCATAGTCAAGTATAGGAAGTAGTAAAGATTGAGACAGCAAAATTTTAGTTTTGAAAGGAAGCGAGAACTGTAGTCGTTTAATGAGTGGTACGCTCCAAACATTTTTATATTTATGGTAGAGATATGTAGAGCTCACGACCGCTTATTATTCATCAGGATTCCCAAATTTTTCACCACGTTAACAAAAGAATAACTGTGTTGTTATATTTAATACACGGTGCATTACGCATATCTAATTGAGGTAGCATTTTAGAGGTTCCACTAATAATAGCCTGCGATTTATTCGGGTTGAGAACTAATCCAAAGGTTTTAGACCATTCAGAGACTACTCAGGTTGGCATTTAATAAATCAATCGCACCATTGAACTCGATCGGACGAGTTCCTGTATGTAGTTGCAAGTCATCGGCATAAAGATTATAGTGAGAAGTAAGATGGCTAGCTAGGATATTAATGAACAAAGAGAAAAGTAAAGGAGATAAGACGCCCCCCTGAGGGACACCTGCAAGTATTGGACTCCAATCGGAACAACCATACTCCGTCCGAACATATTGCTGTCGTCCCGCAAGGTATGATTGAAACCAAGCTATAGTTGCCAGTGATACGTTAAGCGTATTTAGAATTGCAAGTAGAATATCAAAATCAATAGTATTGAAAGCGTTACTAAAATCCAATAACACAACAACAGTTACGTGTTGCTTGTCTATGTTCTCCCTAATATCATCAGAGATTTTAATAAAAGCACTAACTGTACTGTGCGCTTTTCGAAACCCAGATTGATAAGGATTGAGAAGACTGTTTTGTGATAGATATTTACGGAGTTGCTCATGAACAAGTCGATCGATAACTTTGGAAAGGATAGGTAAAATAGATATAGGACGGAAATGCAATAATGAGGTAGGATTTTGAACTTTAGGAAGTGGGACAGCAAAAGCACTTTTCCACAAGTCTGGAAAATTGTTGGTAATAAGAGAAGTGTTAAGTAAGTTAGTTACATGAGCCAAAATAATGTCAAGTAAAGGTTTATCCATGTTATCACTGATGTTATCCGATCCCATTGCACTACTTGCAATAGCCAAGATACAACGCTTAACGTCCCAGCCAGAAACAAGTTGAAGTTGAAAAGGAGTACAATCGAAGGTAGGCAAGAGAGTGTTCTTTTATCGTACAAATGTTTTGTTGCATGCATCAAATTAAAAATGTTTTCGTTTTTGTTCGCTTCTTAAAAAATTGTGTCTTTTTTGATATAGATAGTTGTAATTCTGATATTTATTTTAAAAATATCCATTTTAGTATGCCACACGTGTGACAATATTGCAGTTAAAACAATGTTTAGCGTTGATTGAGATTACAAAGTTGGTTACACGCTGAACGCTTGTTTTTATTACTTTGGCAGATGTAATGCTAAAATTTTAACCCACATTCTTCACTTGACAACGGCGTCACTAACGCTGCTTGCGAAATCAAAGCATAAATAAGGACAATTTTATTAACGGCATTATCACACACCAATAATTGAACTTTAATAATTATTATTTTTAAAACATACATACCATAATTTTTTTCAAACATTAATACGTGTTGTTGGGCTGATTTGAGTCACGAAATGTATAAAATATTATTCACATAGTATGCAATGTGAAACTTCAATTCAGGTTATATTATTTTTTTATATCGTTGGATTGAATAAGTTGTATCATGTAGTTTACGGTTACTAGAGATATTACGAGAGAACCTTTATCGCACTTGTTATACCCCGAAGTAATTTAATTAGTGACAATAAATTTATAAATTATTGAAAATTTATAGTATATTTGCGGTAGTATCGTAACAATTGTTAACATTGCTTATAAGTCATATTTTATTCCAAATTTAAACTAATCAATCACAGATATTTCCTAAGTTTATATAAACAAAATTTAGAATTGTCTACAGTAATTTAATCTTTGTAAAAAAAATAATTTTTAAATTTACTCATGTAATCCAATAAAGTGATTTTTTTTCTTTTCGTCCATGGTGCAGGCTATAGTCTTTCGACCATACCGCCAAATCATTTGTAGAATTTTTTCTTTAATAATTAAGTTCAATTATGTCTTTCGTAAAACCAACTTAACCTAATAACTGACATTTTTTTATTTTCGGGGAGGAAATCTTCGAAAAAATACCCTACCTTCTGGTGGGAAATCAGGGTTATGTGGGATTTATACCCACTAAAACCCCACCGATGGTCGTCCTCAGCGTTTTGTAGGAGTCGCGGGATCTCCATTCGGAATACAATCGCGGACACTCCACCGCTATGCTATGATGATAGCCCATCCTTGGTTCTGCGCGAAGCTTATCTCAAAACTCTCGCGGGGTCTACTCCAATGGCTGGAGACCATGTCCTGCAATCGTCCTCCTCAAAGCCGAACCTAATAACTAACCTAACCTAATCTAACCTCCCCACCCCATACTTCATTAGGAATATCCCAATAAAGTGATAATTTAGTCTAAATCTGTTGGCTTCATAACAGCGCGAAAATATATGTTTACTGTATTTCGTAACCAGTTACTCGTTTAGGTAAATAACGCCTTGTCGCAATCTTTTGACGAATCTTTCAAAGTATGAACATAAAAATACATTTCGTAGCGATATTTATAACTAGTAATAGGGGGAAAATACTTAAAGTTATGTTAAACGGGGTCAAAATAATACTTCGGAGAGCGTTTGCCGAGTAATGATGGCAAAATATAAAAAAAAGGACAAATGTGACACAACCAGTCGGTTGCCTCTTAAAATTATACGTGCCACGGTAGTAATTTAATCTAAAATCCTTAAGTATTAACAATTGTTATTTCTAACAGCTTATAAAGTTTATTTGAGCACTGACTGTACATCAACAGAATAACTATGTCTATATGTAATATAACTATAATAATATTTAAATAAGTCATTGTGTTTAATTTATTTCATACCGACCAAAATATTTCTCTTAAGAGATTAAGAATGATATGCAGTGCAATTAAGTAAAAAGGTATACATATTTTTTTATATACAAGTCAAAGTTACGAATTTCTCAAATAAACTTTATAATCTTGATGAGATGCCTTTTGTTAAATGTTGTAAAGTATAGAAGCCATTAGTGCACAATAATTTTTGCAGCTTTAATGCACTGATTGTGAATACAATGATTAGTACGACTTGACCATAAAATCGGCAAGAGTTTTATTTTTATAAATAAACGTATAGTTTTCAAAGTAAATAAATAGTAACAACATCATGTACAACTATTGCATAATATAACAGCACTACAGTTTAAGTACAATTTAAACCGGCACAACATTGTTTATGTCGATTTGAAAGTAATTTTTGGTACGTTAATATTTATATGTGTCTGTCATATATAAATATGTCAAGTAAGGGACAATCTTAACTTGGTCAAGATGCTTCTTTTTAAGAAATGATTTCTCATCATTTATAAGTTTTTAGCTCTTATTCAACTGAAAAATATTTATCTTAGGGTATTTTATTATAACAAATTCCAAAACTTACTACAAGTAATAATCAACTTTCAAGTCTCAATTTTACTTAGCCATGAAGATTTAAAATGGACATCCTTTTTTTAGTTACTAAATGGCTAAGAACTGGTGGCAGTACGCAAGTATTACATTCACTTAATGAAATTTAATTTACCTTAATCGTAAAGACAAAAATCGTTTTTATCTTTGAAAGAGCTTGTAGTGTAGTATACAGTTTCTTTTCTTGGTTGGTATAATATAATTTATCTTTTTTATCATTATGTAATTTATGTAAATAATTTATGAATAGCGCAAGCATTGGACTAGACCCTGAACCACCACAATTTATTGTAATTTCATTAAAAAAAAAACTGGCATTGATTATCCAATAAACATCGATATTTATTTTATATTATTTCTTACAATCCGTTATTTTCGTCGCGAATTGGGAGAGAGTTATTTTAGACAAAGTATTGTTATATTATACAAGTATTACGTTTAGGAAGTATTTGCTGGTATTTAAGATAATTGCTGCATTTTCAACCCACACCGGTTTCGTTGGTAATGAGAGCACCGCAGCCGCCCAGAGTCGTCTGGCTGGATGTTCGCTAAGTCCGGGTGTTGTGAAATGTGAAGGTCGCCCGTCCATGGTAATTTCAAGTTATCAATTCCCTGTACCATTTAATTCCGACCTAACATCTCTTATTTGTTACGGCCTGAACAACCTTGATTTTTACAATTAATTTTCGACTACAATGAACAATACAAATCTTTGGATTTTGAGTGTTAAGAATTACAAACAGCTTCCATATTTGTAATGGCCTTGTAGATGCGTAATTTACATAGTTTTTTTATAAACAGGAAGACCCATTGATTTATGCTTCTCATAATATTAATGTTTAATTTCAACAAATTAAAACGTTTTATTCGATTTTGTCATACATAATAAAACAAGTTTTAAACAAATAGAATTCATTTACAATTTTTTTTTATATATTTGATGAAATTCGGACAAGTAATCAAAGTCTCGATCCACTATTTTTTTATACCTATTATTGAGAAAATGCACACACAATTTACATCAACTTTATAGTAATCCAAACATAAATTTGACCAACGCAGAAAAAGGTGTAATTCGTGGACTAGTCCATTCACCTACTTCTATTAATAGTCGTCTGTTGCTAAGGTATTGTAAATATAAATGTTGTTGAACTGAAAAGACTCAGGGCTTGCCTTTATCATAATTCAAAATACAATGACGTTCTTGTATTTTAAATTATGATATGAATGTTAAAATTTTTGTGTAGTAACATAAATATATTATTTTTTTAGTTTTTATAATACAAATACTAACAAGCTACTATATTAGCATTTAAGAGCTCGAAATATTTAATCTTCTTGTATAAAATATTCCAATTATGTGAATTCCGAATCTTCAGTAGATTTCGTGTAATTGTTTTTACAATATATATTAAGTGAATAACTAACATTTTACCTAATTTCTGTTCAATACCTCCGGGCTTTAACCGGTCTATATGATTTGTCAACAATGTTTCAATTTTATATATGCCATACATCACTTACCGACGTTTTGGTGTCCATTGTTGGAACGCTGTCAAATACCTCGATTCTTCGCTTAGGCAGTTCACTTATTACGTCACAGAAACACTGCATTCACTTGGTCCACATGTCTGAGAAGGCTGGACTTCAGGTGTCGAGTTAGACCTCTCTCGCCCTCTCCGTGTGGTCGGCGCTTTGCACGCGCCTGATCCAAGCGGCAAAGCGACTAGAGTCGTACTGAGAGTGTTGCAACGATCGCCGACGTTTATATATAAACTTGCAAAGCGATCGATGTAAAAGATATTTTAGGTTTGAATACTGTATTTAGAACAATATTAAAAATATTTCGGGGAAATTATGCATTAATATAAAATGAAAACATAAACTTCGGCAACTCATGTAAAAACGTGTCTACTTTTTTTTTTAAAACAAAATTGAACAGTATTCAAAACTTGGCAATTATTTCTCTTAATGTTAAACATAATTATACTATCTTACAAAAAATTGAACACGAGATAAAATTTATCGATATACATGACAAAAATTAAATTTGAACATTGTTAAAATAATGCAAACTAACTAAATACCGATGATACTTTGACTGCAGTACCAACCTATCTGTCGATATCTCGTAACGTAGAGGAAAAATTTTGGACAATTAAAGAAGCAATACAAAAGCAAAGTCACGTTATATGACGCCGTGCGACGGTTACTTGTGATTGTTCCTTTAGCCCCTAGCCACTTGCGCAACCTGGCGAGGACATATCAAGTATAACGAACCTTTGCAGGAATCGGAAAATGAGCTGGCGTTACCTTGATTCAATATGCACGCGACGACTAAATTTCTCACGCAGAGTCATTTCTTTAATTTTTCTGGATATGCATCACACGTACCAATATATCTTTGCAATCATGTGAAATAAAATAGTTCTCAATAGCCCCTAAAGTTAAATATCGAACTTGCTGCAAAAAAAAACTTTTTTATTATTTACGGACCTGAAAACATACATATGTCGAATTGTGGGTAAGAATATAAAACCTTTGCCATGAAAATAAAGTATTAAATGTAATTACGTTTCGGTAGAAATATTGAATGTTTCAAAAATATTCAAACAATAATTATTGGCTTCATGACATTAATGTTATGGGATTGTCTATTAGCCTTTCTCTCATGTAGTCCATATTTCCCATAGATCCAATTATAACCGAAATTACATTATTCCAGTAAAAGATGCGGTGAAAATAAAAATTAGAGGCATTTAAATAAGAGTAGAATTCATCTTGCTAATCTTTAAGACTTGCTTATTTTTACAGTATACACAAGGTTATTGCTTTTTCTGTAGTTCTGTCTGACCTATATATAAATGCGCTCCCCAAACCGGTAGTCCTAGAGACATGAAATTTGGAAGGTGTTTTCTTTGTTATGTGTATGTGTTGTGTTTTCTTTGTTATATAAAGTAACAAAAATGTTTTTGAAATTTCATTCCTTTGGGGAAGATGAAACTTTTATTCCGATTCGATGAGCTTGAAAATTGTTACACATGTTGGAGAAGGATTAATCTTAATATTGCAGAGAAATTGCAGAGAGACGGCTAGTAAGTATAAATAGAAATAAAGTTGTTAAAATATTGATATAATTATATTTCATACGAATGTAACTTTTCGGTTGAAAAACTATCGATTTGGTTAGTGGATGAATACACAACTAACAAGTGTGGTGGAGAGTAGTCAGTGTGCAGACACAATTCGTAAGATTAAAGTAGCATTCGTACAAGCAGAAACATTGTTGACATTTATAAAGCTCATGATACACCAAATGTCAATGTTTTATTTTTTCATAGATTAAATTAAGCCTTTAGGACATTAGTATCTGCTATGTGAATACTAGTCTCTTTCTTTCCCAAATGTAATCTTTTCATACATTATTCATATTTATAGTCGTATTAGCTTTTAAGAAATTGATAGGTAATTCGAACTTTCCCATCTGTTAAGAACCATGTTCTTCGTTTTGTTAAGCATTATAATGTGTATAAATCTTTTTTACTAACATTTGACCTGAATTTCACATGATCTTAAGTGACAGTGCGGTTGTAGGTAGTGGAGCGTGCTCCCATGGCCTGTAAGTATGACTACCACAACACAGCAACGTTGTTATAGCATATTGACTTGAGTATGATAACTAACCAGGCGGGCATAAAAAATGTCTACCACCCCCCACACTACGCCAGACAAGCAGTAGACCACTGCGCTACGGAGTCAGTCAAAATCTATATAGAATATTTATTACATTAAGCTTTCAAATAATCTTAACGTTCAAGCTTCATTAGAACGGGACTACTATAAACGCGCGTAATCGTGAGAAGGTATTTTTAAGCAGCGCTATTGAGCGCAGTTACTGCAAGGTTTTGTGAGTTTAAACTCTGTAATGAAACAAAAGATTAAAGGCTTGCTTAATTTCCCAGTCCCACGCATGATTACATGTTAAATAACATGTATTAGTAAAATTCATTAAAAAAAATGTAGAAAACATTTTCACTCTGTGATGAGATGTTTTTAATTATTATTTAGGAAAAATTAAAAAGTTCTTTATTATTTTATTAACTTGAGAATGTTTTTTTTCTAACATTTATAGAATTAAAATACTGAAATAGAAAAAATGTTATAGAGGTATAAAAACGGGTAATTATTATATTTCGATTACAAAATAAAAATGTATTATTTATTAAAAATTCTAAACATCACCGTAAAATATAATCCTAAAACATGAATGCGTTTGTTTTATATCAAAAGTTTTAATAATTTGTTATTAGCATATTTGCCGAAGTAATACGTCGAATATCTGCATATTCGTAGTATTACAAGATAAAGCTCATAGTAAAAGGGCGAGGTTACTTACGTTCTTGTTGGGACAGTTTTTGAAAGTGAAAGGCACTAATTGCTATCGCTACTAATACTGCTATTCATTCTGAAATGAAAAACATACTACAAAAAAAATAAACATTAACATTCTAACACTCATGTATGAATATGCCTCCGTTGCGCAGTGGTATACCCGCTTGCCTTGTAACGTGAATTTTCTAAGTTCTATTCCCGGACCTCATTACGGGGGTCTGAATGGTGGTAGAGTTTTTCAAACCCGCCCGGCTAGTTACCACCCTCAATGTCAATCTGCCGCCGTAACAGCGTTGCTTTGTTCCGGCAGTCATACATGTGAGAACCAGAAGTGTTCTGGTCGCACACAGGTGAATTGATGTCAAAAATTTAGCCCATAAACAATAAAAAAAAACAAATCAGAAACTTAATTATTGGCCTATTGTACTATATTATTATATATTGATTAGAAGCTGATATGCTGTAAAAACTTCTGATGTAGGGCCTGCAATAAAGATGATTAAATTAAACTTCCTTGAGAAATACATACATTATTACATTAGACAAATGTTTTGAAACAATATGTTCTGATAAATTGACGGGCAAAAAATATTTTTTTTTTACTGAAGTGACATGTCTATTTAAGACATTCGTAAAAACAGATTCGATTCATTTTCTAATATCCGATAAATGTTTCTTGTATTAATATATCTTCCATATTTTTAAATAATCTATTGATACTTTAAATTCACATTAATGACGATATTTCTAAAAACCATTTAATATTTATTCGTAATATAATTTTCAGCTGACGTAAAATATTGGTCTCTGGTGACTTTCGAAGCATTCAACGTGTTAAAAATTGATATGATGTGTTTATTTTATTAACCTCTTCGGTGATATTTTATTGTTGACAAATATGGATAATTTTAAATTGTATAAGTTGTTTTTTTAATTTTGTTAACAGAGTTGTAATACGTAAAAAAGACATGAACATTTTTTTTTGAGATTTTCGTCGTTATTAATGACAGATAATTTTAATTGCAAAAACGTTCCTGTGTAAAATTCATGAGATTAAATATAGCGTGCTTATATAACGGTCGGAAAATGGAAAATATTATCAGTGAGTTACTCAGTTATTATTAACCGTCGCTTAAATTTTACTAAATATTATTATAAATATATTATCCTGTGTGTGTGTGTGTGTATATATATATATATAT
>DWQX01005369.1:0-13130 GCA_018245475.1 Pharmacophagus antenor
AAAAAACGACTGTACATTTCTTCTTCTTCGAATTAGCCTGTTTTAGACCCTTAATGTAAATATTACTATTTAAATCTTTAGAATTATTAATACACAATTTCGGTACAGTGAACTTAAGAAGCATTTCCAGTATATGCTTGCGGAGTTCAGAAAGCTTGCAATTAAAATTTGTTTATCTTATGTGTGTAAAGATAATTATGTCTAGTGCTATAAAGTTACCACATCTGTTTGGTTAGCAGGTTTGTTTATACCGAAATGCCAATTACAAACATCATAATTAAACTAAGAAAAGAAAATTCGACGATGTAAAAGTGGGTTTTCTGTGATGCGAGAGCACAGAAATATCTAATTAAATATTATCTTGTTTTCAACACCCGTTATAAAACTTATTACTTGGCATGTTATATGTTCAGAAATTGTTAATATACAAAAATTCGTTTCATAAAATCCACTAAATGATATTTAAATTTAAAGAGCTTCTAAAAAAATAATAAAAATTATTGATTTTATTCGCTTTCCTTATTCTGCTATTGTACTGAAAACTAAAAATAATGAAAGTTGTAATGTTCATTACTGCTGTTATTGAATATTACTGCCAACTTTCATTATTCTATTCACTATTTCACATTAACTTTGAGGAGATGGAATTTAAAGCAAAACAAATTATAATAACTTTTTAAGTGATATAAGAAATGTAATGTTTTTGCTCCAATAACAAAAAAAAATCTCTTAAAATATACTTAAATCTGCATCGAAACTTGTGCATGTGAACGAAGGAAAGTTATATTTCACGTGTCAAAGTTTGTAAAGAGCCCATTTTAAACCTTGCTGAAGTCAATAGTGAGAAATAGTAAAACTTTGAGCAATTTTTAAACGTATTCCAATTTTTTTAAGGAGTGTTTTACTTACTAATGCTAATTTAATTTTGATCGTTTTCATTTGAACCTATTGCCCAATTTCAATCACTTTTAATATCACGAATTATGATGAAAATTTTAATAACTATGTAATTTAAAAACAATTTGTTTATTGAGATTTATATTAAGTAAAGATTTGTATTAGTTTAAGCTGACAGATATTAATTCATTAAGAATCGCCAATTTTTTAAAAATTGTACGTTTGTCTGACTATCGACGATGACAAAATTTTAACGTGATATATATTTCTTTTCAAAAATAAAAAATAAATAATATGTGTTTTTAGCTTTAAAGTATGTAGAATATACATATAAAACGTAAAACGAAATACTTCAAGCATGTTTTTTTCTATGGCATTACATACTGTTTTTTAACTCGCTTATTAACAGCTAAGGCTTCGTTTTACGATACGAAGCAGTGCATGACCGCGTAACCAACCTTAAAGTAATTGTTGTTGCGTGAAGGAAAAATATATTACTTAAAGACGTGTATCGAAGAAACGTAAAAATGCTGTATTAATATATATTTTTTCCTAAACGTCCAACCATCGTCAAATAAAAAGTAACACACAAATACAAAATTCAACCAGACGGCAAATATGGTACCATATCAATCTTTTTTTATAATCTTTTATTGACTCGAAAGTTGTAATATTATTTTTGGTACTTACAATTTTTATTTATTTGTTACACACGAACATACATTGTAAAGAAAAAAATCATTAAAACGCAACAAAAACCACAGTTGATTATACGGTGCGCCGTAATCTTTTAAAATGTAAGATAACATCGAAGTTTAAGCACTCATTCTAACAAAATCGGATCATTCAGTAAAAAGTTGATTGTTGATGAAGACTTAACATAGAAAGTGAAAAAAAGAAAATATACGCGCGGTTTTTCTTTTTGATATTACGTAAACGTCAAACATTCACATATATTAAGAAACCGTAAGAATACTTCGTCCGAAAATTATTAATTGGCCCGATAAAAATAAAATTGACGTATATCACATTATGGAAAAATATAAGCGAAATCATTTTATTTGCGCTCTCGGTGATATTCCGTTGCAAGTTGGTGGCTGTGGTATTGCGTTGGCGGATCCGATGTCGAATCTTGCCAAGGCATTGTTTAAATTAGTATTAAGGAGAAATGAATTGCATGGATAATAAGATTTGTACTATCCAATGTTGTCACAACGAGGCCTACGTAATCACATCAGCGATAAATTCCGAATCTCACAATATTAAATATTTGTTAAATAAAATATTATTTTGTCACTATATTTACATTGTAAATATATTTAATAAAGCGTAAGCTAGCTATTTAAGATTATGTATCGCATTTATAGAAAATTGTAATTTCGTAAAATTGGATTCACTGTAGCGGGTTTTGAATCAAGGATCCCGTGCTATAATGCTAATTTATTACGTAATTCATGTTTACCGTATACTTGGTGGATAATAAAAATATAATATAGGCACTGTCATTAAAATAAACAAAACATTATATGCAATTTGAAGTCAAGTAAAATCTTGAAACTCTTCCTAAAACTTTATGAGAACGATCTGGGATTAGGAAACGGTCGACTTAACTATCACGAGCGTTTCAGCTGTAAACCTAATCCCCGATATTGAATTTGCAATATCGTCAAAGTATTAGAAATCTTCGGGTATTTATTGGTAAATATATAGGTAGATGATAATTTAATAAATACTTACCACATAACAGCGTTTCAGAATTTATCAATGTTATCTGTATATATATTGCCAATATAAACATCACTATTTTCATGGTATTAGTATCAAGCAGTATAAAATTTGATGTTCTTATGAAATTTTGGAATGTTAGGGTTTCCAAAGCTTGACATTAATGGGTTTTCAGTGTTAAAAAAATAAAACAAGTAATAACTAAAAACAGAAGTTCAAATGAATGTTACCTGTGTTTACGATTATTGTTATGCTGTTACATTATTATTAAGTGTTCACTAATATCGGGAGACTTTTTGTTTACTATTTTTATTTTTATAATTAATATTTGTTAGTAATGACATTTTTTACATACGCATACAATGAATAGAAGTAATTGCTGATTCAAGACGGAGTAAGTAGCACACTGGCGCTGTAGACCACTTCTTAAACTAGGGTAGAGTGATAGCGTAAAGTACGATGCAGCTACTGAGATCGTAGAGCACGTTTCTTGCTAACGCTATGATTAATAGTTGTGTTTTTATTTTATTTTATACATTTAAGCTTATTTTACGCGTTATAACTGCACAAAAAGGCGGACATAATTCCAAGTGGTATTCTCACCTTCAGTGTTGTGTAGAAAAAAACAGAGGGTGTAAACATACAAAATACGAATGAATGAAAATTTACATGTTAAAATATTACAAATAAATAAATAACAAATACACTAGAGAGAAATAAGACAAAAAATAATATAAAAATTCTGATGTGGATATGCATTTGACAAGTACATTTTCAGGAAATACACTCAAAGCATACGCTTAAATAAAGGTTTACTGCGTACTTTTCATGAACAAGGCTACCGCCACACGTCCGAAGCTTCACTAATTATGAAGCTAAGGAACTTTACAAGAAGACTGATATATAAATTTATTTTCTAACCTTATAAAAACGTGCAAAGTACAGACGTAAGGCTAAAAAAGTTTAACTACAAGTATTTGTAGAGATGGTGAAATTTTGAAGCAGATTTAAAAAAAAAAGAATTGCATATGCTTTTCTGTTACATACAAATATTAAAAAAATAATTCATAGTATAAATAAAATATTTGCACGAGTAAATTAGCAAAAACATAAGTTATTCAATCTCGAGATTGAATAACTTTTAAAACATTAACTTATAATATTGACTTAAAAGTCTGTTGGATTTTATTACTTTATTGAATATTTGGTAAACTCAAAATCGTCCTCTTTGATATCATATTAACAATAGCTGATAATTTAAAGTATAACTATCAGTAAAACTGTAAAATAATAAAGTCAATTTTAACAATAATAAATATCCGCAAAGCTTTATTGCTACAAGGCTGGATCACACGATACCAAGTAAATATATGTCTTCTCATCAAATTAGTCAAATTAATCATAACTTGACTAATTTGATGACACGTCAAATTAAATAATCTGTTAGTATAAAATTTTGGATTGAATTTTGAAATCAAAAGATCATATTGAAGTAGGAAAGTTTACTTCAAAAATTAATGCTGGAAGAACTTATCACTTATTCATTACCATAAATATAATATTATAAGCAAGTAATTTCGATAACTATACTTTTATGAACAGTTGAGTGTACTAGGTATTCTTTCAAATACCTATCAAGAAAGCAACAGTCGCCCCTATGAGTGTAACGTATGGTTTACTTTTATGTAGCCCTCTATAATAAATAAAAAATTACAGTCATGCGTCGTAATAAAATATACTTGTGTGTGTTGTGTGGCCTTTACTTTAATTTAGAAATAGTTAAAAATAATAATATAGGTATCAACAGCGTAAATAATAAAAAACTAAAATATTATCTAGAGCAATTGTTAATACATTGATTACTCAAATGACGTGAATGGGTACGTGATATTGGATTTAGAGAACAAGGTTAAACAGGTCAGACAGGCGCCATAATGTCTCGCCAAAAAATAAAATTTAGTAGCGAAAGTTAAATATCTCTCCACTTGTACTTCTAAAATAGGAAAATGTTATTCCATAGCCTATCTTGATACCATTCAATTTATGCACCTTAATGTTTAGTTCATAAATTCTATCTAAAAATATCCTAACGGCGTACGTTTAAAAGAAATTATTTTACAAAATAGTCCACTTAACATCTGGTGACAAGACGCCTGTTTCTTTTCTTTTTAAACATATGAGTGTACTCATAAGGGGGGAAATTGAAGCCAGTGTTCTCGGCACTTTACGAAGAATATTAAACTTCTAAAATAAAAATATAGTAAGTACTTTTTATTTACTAAGATTTGATTGTGAATTTTAAATAATTGGTGACGAATTACTCGTGTAAATTTAATATTTGTTTCTTTTAGAATATGAGTGATAACATTGTAAATGCAGTTGCGTATAGATTATTGTTAATTACGGTAAGTATAACAGGACAGTCAGTTAAGCATATTATGTCATGAAAATAAAAGTGCGAGAATATCTCAAGGCCGTTCAATTTTAATAATTAATTAATTATATTTATGATATGTAAACAAGTTTTGCGGAGTTCTAACTATAAATACTACCCTTGTTTGAGTTCTCTTTACTAACTATACCTTCATTACAACAATGGAAAAGCTTCCATTGTCGCAACTAGTCAAAATAGATTTAATTGACTTCAACCCTTTTCGTTGAATATAATGGTGTAGTTTACACAGATATTAGACAACGCTTTGTTTTCTTTAAGGAAATATAATCTATTTTATAATTATATCTGGAATTTTAATCTACGTTTCAAGTATTTACTTAACATGTATGTATGTATGAAAACATGTTTAAAGTACGATTGTAAATTTAATAAATGACTTGATGTCGTTATAAGGCGTATCATGATTATTTCCAAGTTCAAGGTTTGAAGTAATACCTGTCAAAATGATTTATTCATATTGAATTATTTGTATTAGCGATTGAAATGCTTTCGGAAGACGCTGAACCAGCGTAGTCATTTATCATTGTTCCAAAACGTTGTGTAAGTATATCTTAATATAAAACATATTAGAATTCATAGAGTTGTTTGTTATTGGAATGTATGTGTTTATATTAATTACAGATATAAACGTAACGTTAATAAAGATTTTAATAACGGTAGTTGTTGAGATAAACTTGAACTGATTAAAATTTTTAGGACATCATGTTTGCTGGTTAAGCCAGGTGGAAGTAATATATTTAATCGGTTACTGTTTGTGCACTGAAGTGTTTAATAAAATATAAGAACTTACTGTTAACATTTAATATGGACCTTAGATCTCTCGAAATTAATTTATATTTGACTTCTTTAAATATTGAATCTTGCCTAGGTAAGTCATAATGAAATAATTTTTTTAATATTATCATTTTACGATGCATGTTACTTTGTAACTAGAAAATATTAGTGGAATTTGAATAAATAAAATAAATAACAATAATCAGTGTTAAGGCATTTTATACCGATTTCATAATGAGGAATAAATTATTTTTATCTAGAATGCAAGAATGATCTCAATTAAACATATTGGTGCAAAAGAGACACGATTTTTGATACACCAAAAAACATTTAAATTAATTTATGTAACGACAAAATAATTTTGTTTGTTATTTAATGTAATTTTTTTAACTATTATTACTGTCTAATAAAAATTATTCCGTTTCATCATAATATCTGCAACGAAGAGAAGCGCAAACAATAGGTAATTGAATATTCTTTGTAATTAACGTCAAAGCAAACACAGTGTTGAAACATTAAGCTCCGTGCACGTTACTTCTTTTGTCGTTTATTATCTTCATAATGAATTCATATATATTCTTGACGGTAAGTTACGTCTACGAAGCATAAAAGTAAGCAATATTAATGCACGATATTTTTAATTGCTCAATTTAAAATTCGTGTCCTTTTTATATGACGTCCAACAAGTAAAATGATAAAGATGTTCACTTATTACAAAATCGCCGTTGTACATACATAGTCGCAGTACGAGCGGAGTTTTGTTGCGACTTTTGAAAACGGAATATTACATAAACTGTCTTAAAGAATTAGTGCTTTTCAATCCAACATCTAAGAAAGTATAGTTTATTGATAGTTAATTCCGAATCATAATAGAAAGGGAAAGAAAATCAAATACTGTTTAATCGATTGAATTTGTAGTGTTTTTTCACTTACCGGCGTAACAGCGTAGAAATATTCTAATAACAGGAAAGTGTGGTAAAATGTTCTTTGATGGTATTCTTTTTGGCGTACTTTACCCAATCAATCCACAGGATTTTACAATGAAATTGTCATTAATGTCTAAGCTTAATACTATTTCTGTAAAAACTATTAACAAAAAAAACTTAATCCATATTACCTTATAGTAAGCACGTAGATTTTCTAAATTATTCGAGTATTATAATATTCGTTGTTTAAACTTCTTATGTAATTTCCATAAAAAAAACGGTTAAAATTTTGAAGCTCGTTTTAGGATAAATAATATGAGAGAATAGATTGACTTGATTGACTTGATTGACTCCGTGATGCAGTGGTTTACCCCTTGTCTCATAACGAGGAGATCCCGGGTTCGATTCCCACATTACAGGAGCAGTGGAGTCTGTATGGTTGTAGGTTCTTTTAAACCCGCCTGGCTACGTTCCGGCAGTCATACACGTGAGAGTAAGATGGTATTCTGGGCAAACACACTTCACAATCTACGGCCTCATTGTCACTTAATATCAGGTGAAATCGAAGTCAAGTTTTAGCCCATAATCGTTAAAAAAAGATAAATGACTAACTTTCAATTAAATTTTCATAAGGAACTCGAAATTATAGTCAATAGAACTAAAATGATTCATTCTCATATCTCTATTCCCGCTTTCATAAGTTAATGTTACTCTAGCAACCAGAACTTCTTCTTTTTTAATTTTTTGGTATTTACAGTGAAAACGAAATGCTTGGCGGTCTGCATCACACTTTAAGACACCTATAAATATATAAATTCAGATTATGAGAAAAATTAGATTTAAAAATTTTAATTTAGGATTCTATTGGCTTCATATAACATTAAAAAAATTAAATTTCTTATTTAAGAATTGTTTCATATTCTTGAGTATTGTATCATGGCAAGGACACGTCGCAAATAAACAAACATGTCCATATAATGCTACTAAGAGTTTGCCTGTTAATTTTATCATGAAATATTTCATACGTATTATTCATTATGTTTTTATTAACATAGAAGGGGTAACCATCGTAATTACATGAACACTTAAGGTGCGTGGTAATACCTGTCAAGATGATTTATTTCAGCCGGCTTATTGGTGGCATTTCTAACGGAAACGCTGTTTTGAACCGATGAATCAACAGTCTCATTCATCATTCACTATTTCATAATGTTAAATTAAATGTTGTGTTATAAGTAAACGCGATGAACTTTATCACCGATTTCTTATCGTACTTTATAGAAAAATGTGTTAATATAATCTGTGAATCTAATATTTTTTCTTAGCGTCATAATTTAAACGTAGTAAGCTTTACAAAGTGAAAATAATTTAAGCCAAGCAAGCTTTAAACAAACAAGAAGGAGTTTCAATTAAAATTTGTTTTCCATTACAACTTCTACGAATCTGTCCTTGTTACCAAAGTCGTATTCGTTCTAAGCATATTTAACTGTTATTAATGTTTGTTTTATTTAATTTACCTGTATTGCAACATTTTTGTAGAAATTAATTTTTGAAATCGATTAGTGCTAACGAAAATAGTAAATTCTGCATAGTATCACTTACTAACAAAGTTAAAAAATTGGAAAAAAGTTATAATAATTGCTTAATAAATATATTACAACAGTTTTTTTAATTATATGTGGGCTCTGTCCCTTATTATGTAAAATGGAGTTAATTTTTTTTTACTAATGAAAGCCTAATAAATATGTTAAGTATGAGCTTATTAGTAGATCAATATAAGACAGTTCATTCGTTTACTTCAAACTAACTTCCAATTGTTTTAACGCCTGTGTGTAATGCCATCTGTTAACTTTAGAACTTTAACATTGTTTGAGATAGTACTGATTTAAATTAAAGATTAAGTTGTTTGCTGGTATTAATCAACTAAATCCTACTCGATCTCACAGAGTGTGTTTACTTTGTGTATTTACTAGAATTTGGCTGTGAAATCAAATCACTTTATAAGTTAATTAATACATTTTGAAGATGTGCAATCTATGTACGTATGTTGTTACAACTATTACGATTTTTAATTTTAATCTTATTAAAATTAACTGATATTAAGTAGAAACAGGATAAGCACACAGTAAAAAAATCTCAACACGTTCAATCTGTTATATTTACCTACCGTTAGGTTTTTTTTTAAATATGATTGCTACTTATTTTATAGTTTACTCTTAAAATCGCGTTTATATTGTATGATTGTCGTTGTATTAAGTTAGTCGCGATTAAGCGAAGCGTAAATTAGCAAATTATTTTTTCAAATTAATTCTACTCTTTCCAGTATAATTTACTTGGAACAATTAGAATCTCTTATAAACCCAATGAAAAAGCTATGAGCAATCATTAAAAAAGGGATGAAATAAGAATCTTTTTGAGTTAAGAGCTTTCTTTTTGTAATCGGTTAAATTAATCGTAATGTAGAGTGTAAGTGAGCGTAAAGTTTTATCATTTCTAAATCTTTACTTCCTTTTAATTGATGGTTTAATATTGGAAATAACATTGTATTGATTTTGCAATGACTCATCGAGTATTAAATTCAAGTATTGGACACGACCATTTTGCGATTAATCAGGTAAGACTTAGTATTTAGATCTAAATCAATTGCAACAAATAATAATATATGACTTTTAACTTTACTTTACAGAAATAGTTTATTTAACGCTCGTAGATCTAGAGATCTAGAAAGAGAAAGAAATTGCTAAGAAAAATCATAGTCTCCCATCACAGAAAGTAATTCACATTAAATTTATAAACAATGCTATACAAGATTGATAACGAGATAAGATTAAGAAATAACGAAAATTTCATATATTCTCGAATGCTAATAACTGAGAGATTTAATAGGTACTTTATCATCGGAGGAAATACGAAATAATATTTATATGTCTGAACAGAGATCTATGATTGCCTTTTATTCTTTTGTTAATTTGAACTGTAGTAGTGTGAACTAGTGATCTTATTCGAAGTGAATAAAACGTTCTTCTATGTACATATATCTTTGTTTGTGTGTGTGCGTGTATGCGGTTGTCGTCGTGCATACGTAATATAAGTGTAATCACTACGAATATGTTTATACTTACACACACGAATAAATACTAATTCTAAACTAAGGGCATTTGTATGAAGTAATTTCGCTGCATTGTTTGAAATTGGTTTTCAGAATTTGCAAACTTACTTATACATATAGGTATACCCCTTTTGTTACAACAAAACTTATTTTTACAAATAGCACATGCTTTAAAAGAAATTGTTATTTAGGTCATTGAGAAGTGTGTTAATAACGTTGGAGAGGAAATTTCGTGTTCAGTATTCGTGATATTTGAAGTCATGCTTGGCCGAGCACGTCTTAATCTCGTCTCGGTAGATCCCGAAGGTACGAGTATGACGCGTTGTATTAACACATTAGGCGCAGGAATTTGTTAATATAAGTGTGTCATTTATCACAATGTTAAATTACTCTGTAAAATTCAAATTAATTACACTGGTCACCCGATTTCCACAAAAAATTTTTGGTCTTATTCTGGTAGTCTAGCTTTCAGAAATAGATAAAAAAATACCTTGAATTTTAAAAAAGAGACACATTTTTTCGGGAAAAAAGTGAAGTATTTGCGACTTTTATGTTGTGGCGCACCTACAACTGGTCGATTTTGATCAGCGTTTAAGGCAATTAAAAAAAATGTACGTAAAAGCAATTCAAAATGCATTTTCTATTTTTTGTAACATGCACTTATTTCTGACAGAATTCAATTACAGTTAGTGCACGGAGCGGAAAAGTCATGTGCTGCAAGGAAATATTAAATAAATATGTGCCCTCTGGCAGTTTGTAACAGAAAATAATGATTTGTGTTGAAGATATTTTATATATATAAGATTATATTATTATATATATTCCATAATAACAAAGTGTCCCAAAAGTTTCGGAATTTTGCTATTACAAATTAACTTTGGCATAAAATCGAATGAAGACTCTGTGAATGAAAGATGAATTGTTTACATTTCTTTCTTTTTACATTTTACGTTCCAGATTTTGATGATATAAAAAACATAAAAGACATTCCAAAGCTAAGAATTTAATCAGTGTAGAGTTTCGATAATAATATATTTAAATATTTTTGCAGATTAGCAAAAGAGAAATTGAAAAATTATAAAATACTTTTCAACTAAAGACATTTGTTATACAAATGAAAACTCTAATAATTAAGTCTTATAAATAAAAGTACATCATCTTAGCCGTTTTTTTTAAGTTTTTAGAATATAATAATAATACACAAATAATAAAAAAACTGAACTCAAAAATTAAATCTTAACAAATAAAATCACATCATCTTTCTTCATTTTTCTTTAAAGTAATTTATAGTGTTGTTTGTTTCACGATATGTCAAAGTTACGATAGTTTAGGAATTAAGTGTTTTTTTTTAGGAGAGTTGATAATTTCATGTCTAGTATCTATATTTTTGAAATAAGTTCACGTAATACTCTTTTAGTTCATAGTTAAACACTGCATTTATTAAGTGTACACTCCAATTTTTCGAAACTTTCGAATAGTATGAAAATATTAAAGAATTTAAGAAGGCTTTTAGTAGCAGCACAAACTTTTCATGCATTCATATAATAATTTATGAAAAGCCAAGGGAATATGAGGAAAACATGTTAATGCAATAACGCGTAAAGTACAGCAATATTCTTGAAGAACGTTAATATGATACGTGACATTGCTGTAGACTAAGAAGTAAACTAATTACATGGGTAATTTCCCCTTACGTAATAAACTTCTTGCTCATACAAAGTAAAAAGATGATATTTTTTATAGGAAGAGTTAGGTAAACCGGCGAGCAGTTCATCTGGTGGAAAGTGATCACCGTCGGCCACAGGCAGCTGCTACACTCGACGAGTCGCAACTGTGTTGCCGACCTTTAAGGAAGGAGTAGGCTCTTTTCTTGGACGCTTTTGATTTGTATCGAAGTCGTAAATTTTTCGTTAACTATATAATAATGTAGATTGTTTGAAACGAACAAATTAGCAATACTTCTGTAAATAATCTTTATTAATTAATGAGTATAATAATGAAATAAAAATCTGTGAAAGTCATTGCTAATTTTCTATTCAAAAAGTATTACATAATGAAACAAGGTAATATACGTTTTTGTTACTATTATAAGTTGTGGTTCCATAACTTTGACAATATTTTAGTTATTTCACATTTACCATATTTTTATTTAAAATTTAAAAGTATTAATTAATACATGTTATTTAAGAGTATTTAAAAATAGAACGTTTTAAAATTAATACTGTAAACTAATTCTGGTAATGATTTTGAAAACTGGAAATACACTTTTTATATCGTTGATAAAATATAAATAAATAATAGTAAGCATCTTCTCAAGGGTTACATTTAATAAATAATATGGGCCTTCTTATAAAATTGGTATAAGTCTATATATTTAGATTAAGTTGCAACAAGAAATGTTGTGTATAGCAAACCAACCGTATAATTAAAAGTATTCAACGGCTTAAAGGAAAAGAAGCAAGAAAACCACAGAGATAATTGAGTTGTACGTACTGTGCTTTTGTTAAATGACTGAATTACATCGTGTTTATTGCTGTAAATGTAAATTACATGATAAATATTACCTTGTTAAAAATTGTGGTATTAGTAAATTAGAAATTATGAACACAGTATAAAATTATGAAAATATAACTTAAATGTATCCCAATCTTATAATATTCTAACTCTTATAAATTATAGACAAGTACAAAAGAAATCCTTTCTGTTTTCCCATCCTTAGGGCCGCATATTTAATAATGTTTTGTAAATCAAACTTTATACTTATGATATACTCTATATATTATAAAACAGAAAAAAAACATCGTAAAATTGAACAAAACAGTAAATAGTTATGCATGATCATATATAAAAAGAAACAAATAATAAACCGTCAAAATGAAAACCCTTTTATTGTTGAAGGTTAAATAGTAATATATACTACATAAGATATGTAAATTTCAATAAATAATAACTTTTGGCGCGACTACGTGTCGCCATCATCCCACTGAATAATTCGTTACAATTTTTCAGATAAGAGCTCTTTACAAGCTAAGTCAAGGAAAAGTCACACTGCTTACGCAACATTAATTTTTCAAAAATTAACTGCATTGTTTGAAAGCATCAAGAAAGTGTGCGTAATGTAAGCTTAAGTATTACATAATTATATTTAAACTGAAACATTTTTAATTTTCTTTATTCTCTGCCATTGTTAAGTTGAAAAAAGGCCGTGGTGTATAAGAAAACAAGAAAGAATAAACAACTCGTA
>DWQX01005370.1:0-13128 GCA_018245475.1 Pharmacophagus antenor
ATATATATATATATACATACATATATAAAATAACAGATATTATCTAAAGAAATATTTTTTTTAATTACCGGATTCTAATTTTAAAACTTTTAACATTCCATCTTCTCCCCCCACTGCAATATAACCAGAAGAATGATTCCAAGATATACAAGTTACTTTGGATTGTTTAGGTATTGCGATCTGTAAATTGTTATATAATATAATAAAATCTACAATTTTTTTACAATTCTCGATATAGTGTATTCGCTGCAAAAATTAGTTTTCTCAATACCTTTTTGCTCATATATATAAACATTGTTTCTTTATTTTCTTAAAAACAATAACAGTGTATGGGTTTTTTTATTTCCAATACTTATAGGCACAGCAAATAATATATTAAATACAAATTTACGTTGCTAGGATACACTGATCTGTATACATAACAATTAAGTGGAACTTTGACGTTTAGATTTTCATTCATGATTAATATGCTTATTACATTTATTAAATATGTTTAAAAAGTAAAAAATAAGTTGATTACAAAATGTAATCCAGCAGAAAATATTTTTATAAAATAAAATAATCAATTAATATTGATTACTATTGCTGTAATACATTTTAGATTATTTTATTATTTCTTTTGTTGACTAAATTTACCCGTTCAGATACTGGAACGTATCGTCTTGCTTGATTGTCAAACTCATATATGAAAATTAATGTCAAACTGAAAATCAATAACATTACTGTATTAAACGACTTAGTTTAATATAAGAATGTAATTTTACTAAAAAAAATTAGAAATTGCACTACATTCCATTGTAATTAAAATGTGAAATGTAATCTTTAAATTTAAGTTTTAAAAATTGTTTTTCATAACTTCAAAATGTTAGGCCGAAAGCAGAGTTTAAAAGGTGAACCAATACTCGCTGATTACGGCCCTGAAGAATCGCTAAATGAAAGTGCCGATATAGAGTGGGTAAATAAAGTGAGTATTTCCTTATACCAGTTATGAAATAATGTAGAAGTATTTAGTGAATACATATTTTAAATCACATTATAATTTTTTTCATTGCAGTTATGGGTCAGGAGGATTTTAAGATTTTGTGCACTTTTAAGTTTAATGTCTGTGTCTCTCAATACACCAAAATCGTTTGAAAAGTATTCCTATCTTCAGATTACAACCTTTGTAGTAGACTGTTGTGTTACTCTTCTTTTTACGGCTGAAATGATAGCAAAAATGCACATAAGAGGCATATTGAGGGTATATTTTCATTTTATTTATCTTATAATAAATACATGTAAAAACCTTACTTTAAAGATATCTTACTTAATAGGGTGATGTTGCATACTTAAAGGACCATTGGTGTCAATTTGATGCTTCTATGGTGTTTTTCCTCTGGGTCTCAGTACTCTTACAGATGTTTGAGTTAACAGGAATAGTACCAAGATATAGTTATCTCAGTATACTACGAGCACCAAGACCCCTGATAATGATTAGATTTTTAAGAGTATTCTTGAAATTCTCAATGCCAAAATCAAGGATAAATCAGATTTTTAAGTAAGTATTATAAGATCATAACATATAAAATGAAATTTCAATAAGGCTAATATTCTACACTTAAATATATTTTTTAATTACAGGAGGTCAAGTCAGCAAATATATAATGTAACATTATTTTTTTTATTCTTCATGTCACTTTATAGTTTGTTGGGTGTTCAGTTTTTTGGTGAATTGACACATCACTGTGTTAGAAATAATACTGATCCAAAGTAAGTAATAAAATTATGTATATGATAGCACATTTAAATTAGTACTGTTAAAAAAATATGACAGCAAATTATTTTTAAATTAAATCATTATTTTTATTTACATTTTTTATTAATAGCATGTAAAGACAAAAAAAATATTAATGATTAATTACACATTGTTACAGTGAAATAACTATAAATTCACTTGCAATACCTGATACTTTTTGTTCCCCTGAACCTAACTCTGGCTACCAGTGCCCTACAGGAATGAAATGCATAAAATTAAATCTATCTAAATACATTATGGGGTTTAATGGATTTGAAGAATTTGGTATGTACAACAGCAAATTAGCAAATTGCAGTTAAAACACAAATTGTGACTACAAAACTTGTCTAATTGCAGCAACGAGTTTGTTTACTGTGTATCAAGCATCTTCACAAGAAGGTTGGGTTTTTATAATGTACAGAGCGATAGATTCATTACCAGCTTGGAGGTCTGCTCTTTACTTTAGGTATAAATTATTAATTTATTAGTCATAAATCATCATCATAATTTTCAGCCTGTGTCAATCCATTGCTGGACATAGGCCTTCCCCAATGCTTTTCGTCATATGAGCCTCATCCAGCCACTCCCCACTATACAAACCAGATCATCAATCCATATGTTTGGAGATCGCATTACACTCCTTTGTCCTATATACTACCTCCACTGCTGTTCCCACATCTGCCATCAATAGCTCTGCAGACGTGGCCGACTCACTGCCACTTCATCTGGCTGAGTTTAAGAGCTATGTCGGCCATTTTCGGTCTCCGTCGAATTTCTTTGTTTCGAATCTTATCTATCCTGTAGAGAAATGCCGAGCATAGCTCTTTTCATCGCATGTTGAATAACTATAAGTCGGTGAACTTGACCAGCGGTCAGAGTCCATGTCTCCCCTCCGTATGTGATCGCAGGGAGGACACACTGGTTGATGACTAATCTTCAGGCATTGAAAAATTTGCGAGATGAAAATGTGCAGGACCTTTCCAAATCAGCCCAGCCGAATCGAATGCGTCTATCGATCTCTTTTTTTAACTTACCCCGGCCGAGTTGTAAGACCTGCCCGAGGTAAAAATAGTCTTTTACCTCTTCAATTACTGCGTCCTCGACTGTTACTGGGCGGGGGATAACAAAGTCGTTAGACATGAGTTTTGTCTTGTCTAAATTCATTTTTTTTTTAATTGAGATTGTGCAGCATTTGATTGAGATTCTCTAGCGATTCAACCTTTATGACTATATCATCAGTGAATCACAGATGTAAAATGTATTCACCATTGACGTTGACGCCATACATTTTTCAGTGTAGATGTGAACAGCGGGCATATGGCATCCGTCTGTCTCACCCGCAACTGGATCGACTTACATTTGTGGACCTGGATAGGAACTGTCATTGTCGTCGCGTCATATAGGCATTTCAGTACCTAGATATAGAGTTGGTCTACTTGGCATCGCTCCAAGGATTCCAAAACAGAGTAAATTTCGATAGGATCTAAGGCTTTTTGTAGTCCACAAAGGTCACACACGACGGCAAATTACACTTAGTGGATTTTTGTACAATTTGCCGCAGAGTATGGATGCGGTTCTACGGTACTGTAGCCTTAATGAAACCTAGCTTGTTCCAAAGATTGGTAGTCATCAAGCCTAAGAGAGATAGAATACGTGATAACCCTTGAAAATACCTTAGTAATAGGGCTCCAAAGCGCGGTCTATAATTCTATAATATGGCTTTGTCATCCATCTTAAAAAACAGAACAAGCACACTTCTGGTTCATATCAATAGCGTGGTTCCGTTGTGTAGGACGGTATTAAACAGATTCTGTAGTACTTTCAGAACTGGAGTTGCTCCAGCTTATTGCAGTTCTGTTGTAACACCATCCTCACCAGAAGTTCTGACATTTTTAAGTTGTTCAAGGGCTATCCTTTTTTAAACTTGGCTGATGTCAGGGATATCCTCCGTGTAGCGTTGGGTTAGCAGAGTTCGGCGATCACTCGTGCGTTCGGTAGGTGTGAGAGGAAGTGCATGACTAGCGTAAAGTGTAATAAAAGCTCTCTACTTTAGCACAGATCTTTGGCCTCTAAGAAACGTCGCTACCATCATATCAGATGAAATGTTCGGAAAGGCTATATAAAGACTTTTAAGCCTTTGTGACGTTCTATAGCAACTTCAATGCATTTTGCATTAAAGTTGTGATAGTCGCATCTTATCAGCCGCACGACTTTTTTTATTTAGAGTTGCGTATTCTGTCGTAGCTCTTGCGGACGACGGAACTTCTCGTCGTCTTCTTTTAAGGGCCAGGGTTTCAGCTGTAAGCTTATGTCAGAAACTTTACGCTTCGTTCCAAATTTTTTACTGCCTACCTTGTGTAGGGTTGCAGTTAAGCGATCCGACATTTCGTCCATGTCCGCATTAGTTTTAAGCTACTTTATTCGGTTATGAAGTTCCAATTGGAACTTATCCGAAACGTATGATTAGGGAGTAAGTCGGACGTGAAGTTGGCTGCATTTGTAATAAATATTTAAGGTGGCTCGTGGTGGTTGTATGAATGGCTGCCGATATGCCTTCATACATGACCTCGACCTCTTCATCCGTGTGTATCGTCGTTGGGGCATACACTTGAATGACCTTCAGAGCATATCTCTTGGTCAGTTTGAATACAAGATGTGTCACTTTTGACGACACACTGGAGATTTCCACAATGTTGTTGATGAGAATTTTATGGATGAGAAACCTCCTTGGGAGATCCGGTCTCCTACGCGGTAGTAGAAGATGATTCATGTATTAAGAATTACAGTATCCTGTCCCTATCTTCGGATTTCTGATAACCCCAGAATCTACCATTTAATAGACCTCATTTCTCCTTCCACCTGTCCCATATCTTCATCTCGCCTCAGCGTCCGGGTGTTAAATGTCCCAATGGGTCAGTTTGTAGTAGTAGTTTGTGTAGCTTACCGACCAGAGATTCTTAGCAGCCTCTGCTTCTCCGTTACCATGACCGCCATCTTGGTCAGGAATAGCGCTGCTGGCAGATATTGGGAGCCGCAATTTACTTGT
Source organism: Pharmacophagus antenor (assembly GCA_018245475.1). Lineage (NCBI taxonomy): Eukaryota > Metazoa > Arthropoda > Insecta > Lepidoptera > Papilionidae > Pharmacophagus > Pharmacophagus antenor. Next base: position 4,821 of record DWQX01005370.1, read on the forward strand.
CTTATTCATTGAGAAATTAATGCCCTTTAGTCGCTACGCTGGGCATGCGGATTGGCGACTGTAGGATTAGATGACTCTAGATTTAAGTAAGATGGGAATGCATTTGGATGGATATTTGGAGAAAAAGTGAAAGTGTGGTCCTCGAGGGCGCGTACCCTTATTCATTGGATAGATGAATCCACTGAAGTAAAAATTGGTCATAAATAAATGTAAATAAATATAATTTATATCGTATCCCTTCAATAGCTCATTTTGTAAAGTTGTGGACTGTAATTGTTTAAAACAATTACGTCCTTGATGTGTAAGAGGTAGCTGGTACTGATTCGACAGTAGAGGAAAAAAGCCCTATAAAAAAAGGAAACTGAGTAATTTCCCCGATATAAAATTAAAAGATAAAAATGATGCTCCATAAGCCATAACAGCAAGAGTAGCGAGAACTCTAAAGGGATCTTAATTATAGTCTTCGACTTAGCGTTCTCTTAGCCTATTGCCAGGATCCGCTTTCCTACTTAATCTCCTCCACTTTGCCCGATCTTCACCACCCTCTGGTCTTAATATCTTTAAACTATTGAACAGGACCTTACAAAAAAAATCTTTGGCAATGTTTGGAGGAGACTATTGCTTTTAGAAAGCAGATGATACAAATGTGAAAAAAAATGTAATACTTCAATGTCTGTATAAAAGGCTGTTATTATTATTATATCTTGGTTAAAAATTATTTTATCATTTTTTTATACACATTTTCGATGCTTAATTCCGTATATTGCAATATGTTTAGACTCGTTAATTAGATTAATGATTTTAGTTTTAATAGATTCAGTATGTTTAGTATCTAAATTACTGTTATCTTAATTTATTTCCAGTACAATGATATTTTTCCTTGCTTGGTTAGTAAAAAATGTATTTATAGCAGTAATAACAGAAACATTTAATGAAATAAGAGTTCAATTTCAACAAATGTGGGGTGTCCGCAACCCAATAACAAAAGGCAGCACCACACAGTTTTTTACTGGCGATGATAATGGCTGGAAGCTGGTAACAATAGATGAAAATAAACATTCAGGTAATTTTTTTTCCCAATAACCTTTGTTTCGGGATTTTATACGAAAATAGAAAAGACAACTAAAACATTCTTGGTATGCTAGACTCGTATGTGACATTTTTGATATACTCATATGCAGACATCCTTAGACGGTTTTAAGTGTTAAAAAACAGAGGCACTACATCATGTTTATGATAGGATTGGTATAGTATTATCTTTCTATATAGAAAAAGTTTCATGATGCTGTAATTAGATTTTTTTTTTTTATTAAAATGCTTTTATTGACAAACCATTTAACTATTAAATAATCTATAAAATTTTAACAATGATTATAACAGTTGTATAATTTGATAATAACTAGTATTTTTCATGAAAAATATTTTTTTAAAATACTTTACAGGGAGTGCTCCTGAAATATTTCATAAAATGTTACGGTCTGCATACTTCCGTCTTCTAGTTATGGGAGTTGTTCTAGCTAATGGAATTATAACTGCTACCATGAATTTTAAACACGATGACAACCCAAGAGAATTTTTTTATGAAAAATATTACTACATTGAAGTAAGAAATGAAAAAGAAAATGAAATAAAGTGTTTATAATGTAGACTTACGAGGATATTTCGTTTACAGATTGCATTTACTATTTTCTTGGACTTGGAAGCTTCTATAAAAATATGGTGTTTAGGTTGGAAAGGTTATTTCAAACATTCTGTTCACAAATTTGAATTGCTTTTGGCGGTCGGTACTACAATTCATATAATACCACAACTTTATATGTCCGGATTCACATATTTCCAGGTACCTACTTATAGTTGTATTAACTGCCTTCGTGGCGCAGTGCTTTACCCGCTTGACCGCCCGAAAGTACCGGGTTCGTTCCCGAGCCACAGGAGTAATGGAGTTTGGATGGCGATAGAGGTTTTACAAACCCGCGTAGCAATCTTCCGCCATAATAGCACTGCTGTGTTCCGGCAGTAATACATAAGAGTGCCAGATGTATTCTGGGCGAACATGCTTCACTATCTACGGCTTCATTGTCACTTAACATCAGGTGAAATCGTGACTAAATTAGCCCATAATCGATAAAAAAATATAATTTTATAATAAATTTTAAATAAATGTTCGTTCTTACATACATTTTTAAGTATTTTGTTCAATTTAGAAATAATAGATATTTTTTTTGGGAGTCGGGTGAAAGAATTTTTGAAAGATTCCCAGCTTTTGCATAGGATGTTGGATTATGAGCATGTTAAGATTATGTAGGACTTATTAAAATCCCTACCGTAGTCAAGCTCTCAATGCGTTGGAAGGGAGATCTGCTAAGGAACGCATTTATGGCTCTCTCACACAGCTCCTAAGCACTAGACTAATACGTGTTTCTATTTTTCCACGACACAATTGACACTACATTACATATTTACATTATATGTCAAGTTTTTAATTTATCATTATATAGGCTGTTTTTAATTTTGAAAAAATATGTAAAGATGTACATTATTGTTCGTTCAAGGTTCTACGTATAGTAAGGTTGATAAAAGCGTCGCCTCTGTTGGAAGGATTTGTTTACAAAATCTTTGGACCGGGCAAAAAGTTGGGCAGCCTTATAATATTTACCATGTGTTTGTTAATTATAAGTTCATCTATATCAATGCAGTTATTTTGTTTTCTGTGCGAGTTTACAAAGTTCGAAACCTTCCCTGAAGTAAGTATATATATTTTTTTCTAAAATACTGAAACTATTGAAAATACTTAAAATTCTTTATTTTTATTTTGCATTGGAAAATTATAGTTCAAAAATAGGAATGAAAATTGTTTTTATTTTCAGGCGTTTATGTCTATGTTCCAAATTTTGACACAAGAAGCATGGGTTGAAGTAATGGATGAAACAATGGTTCGAACAAGCCAAACATTGACGCCGCTCGTAGCTATATATTTTATTTTGTACCATTTGTTCGTCACATTGGTAATAAAAATATTTTTTTTTTAATTCGCGATAACCTTACGTTATATTAATGTTAGAAAATAAAGTATTGAGGAAATTATACATTTTAGATAGTGCTGTCACTTTTCGTCGCGGTTATATTGGATAATTTGGAACTAGATGAAGATATAAAAAAATTGAAGCAACTTCGATACCGACAGCAAAGTGCAGAAATTAAAGAAAGTTTGCCGTTTAGGTTACGTATTTTTGAAAGATTTCCTGACAGTCCTCAAATGACGAAATTGCACAAAGTCCCTGGAGATTTTAATTTGCCTAAGGTAGAATTGATATTCTGTAGTTTAAGAATGTTTTTAACAAGATACTTTACGTAAAACATAAACAAATTATGTAATAGATACTATTCAAAAATGTTTTAACTACGAACAGCTAATACACGAAGTAATCACATTTACCGAATCATAAGCAGTCTCATCGTTTTTTTATTACACAGGTACGCGAATCATTTATGCGACAGTTTGTATGTGAAGTAGAAGGGGAAGAAGATACGACAGTGGCCGGTGGCGGCGCTCGGTCTGCGGACCTCTCGCGCAGGGCAATAGAATATATCGGGGTCGATAAGATTGCATTTCCTTATCGTAAAAGATGTCTCGTTAAAACCCTCGTAGTAGCCCCGCCCTCAGAAAGACCGAGCTCCGCATTGCGTCGACATGTTGTTGCTTCAATCATTAAGTACGTTTACTGTCGTGATTTATTATTTTTTCTGTGTATCAGTGTGATGCAGATAATCATAGTAATAGTCGAATAAATTATGTCAATTTTAAGTCCTTTAATAATATCGTAAATGTTCTAAAATCTAGACGTCAATGTATTTGGTTTTTTTAAAGGAAGATTATTGAATTAATCACAATTTTAATTAAAAAAAAATTTTTCATTTCTGTCTTAATTAGTTCTGACAAGATTTTTATTTGCAAGAAGAAAAATTAATGCTTCTTAAAAATAATAATTTTAGTTATTAATTTGCCCTTTTTAATTTTCTCTCTTTTATTTTAGTTTCAGATTATTTTCAATTTGTGAAACTATCACCAAGGTATTATTTTCATTTTTGTTCCTTTTTCATTTTAAGAAAGTTGTTATTATTTAAATAACGAAATAACATTTTTTACCTAGCTAGTTAAACATTTGTAAATGTTTCAGTGATTCAAACAACCACCGACGTTTGGTTCTTGGAGATTCGGCCATGTTAGCGACAGGCGGAAAGTCGGGACTCAAGTCGCAGGGCACTATATCCAGCGCTAAACAATTGCGTGTTGATCAGAAGAAGTATGTTAATACAGTAAAAAAATATTAATTTATTAAATTATTTTAACAACATCATTAGCTTAATATTTATTTTTATCATTAAGTAAATCGCACCGCTATAATCGAATCAAAGCGAGGGGAAATCTACATATTATTATTATACACAGATTCGGATCAAGATCTATTCGACGTTCAGTTCGTAGCGGCTCGTTGAAGTTGAAACAAACTTACGAGCACTTGCTCGAAAACGGGGATATCGGTGCAGCCTCCCGCGTAGTGCCTTCTTCTCGGGCGCGCCCACCTTATCTGGACATACGGCTACTACAGGCTAAGCGTCAGCAGGCTGAAATGAGAAGGTACCGAGAACCTCGATAATCTATATTTCAAAACTATATTCTTTAAGATTCATTATACTGTTGTAATACCAGTCAGATTTTAAATTAACAACTTACATATTGCATCATTTATCACGATTTCGCTTTAAAACGTTAAGAAAAGTGCAAAAACCTTGGTAGAAGACTTACTATTACGGTTCATATTTTTATTAATATCACCATGCAATTGATTTTAATAAGTATTCGGAACTTTTTCCCCTCCTTTTTGGTTTTGGCTCTCATCTAACACGACAATTTCTAGAAACCTGTACATAAAAAAATCCTAGTAACACAAATCATGTACTGTGTGTAGGAATCAACGAGAGGAAGATTTGCGTGAAAACCACCCGCTTTTTGACACGCCTCTGCTGTTGGTGCCGCGCGAGTCGCGCTTCCGTAAGCTGTGTCGCGCCATAGTGGACGCTCGCTACGACGCCCGACTGCGCGACCCTATCACTGGCAACGAGCGCAAGGTGCACTACAAAAGCTTCCAGTGAGTGTTTGCGTTTTTTATAATAATTAAGTCAAAAATTAATTATTGATTTTCACACCAAATCGCTTAATCCAACTCGATACTGTTGCAGCATTTAGGGTAATATAATTTCTTTTTAATTATTCATTTGTCTGTTTTTTTTTTCGTGTATTTCATTCATTTATTGTTCGTTTTTTTATTAAATCAAAAATAAAAACACACTGAACATTTTTTACCTTGTCTACAGCAATTTTCTGGGTTTGGTAACATACTTAGATTGGGTGATGATCATGGTAACCACCCTCTCTTGCGTGTCAATGATGTTTGAAACCCCTACGTATAGAGTAATGGAGAACTTTGTTCTGCAGGTATTATTTTTTTCAACAAAGCTTTCGCTTATATTTAATTTGTACTGTTTATACTTTAATTAAAGTTCGTTTTAGATCGCGGAATATGGATTCGTTATATTTATGAGTTTGGAATTGGCACTCAAAATTTTAGCTGATGGATTATTCTTTACACCAAAAGCATATCTTAAGGATGCTGCTGCTGCATTGGATGTATTTATTTATGTGGTAAGTTGACACCAGCGATAGAAAAATTTGCAACTCTATCGACATAAAATTTCTACCGATTCGATGGATGGATGGAAGTTACCTCGTAGTCTATACCGATATGCGAAATTAATTACGCTGTTCCTAAGATTGTCTAAATTGAAATTTACATCTGACTTTTAATGTATTTCAGCGATTATCAATAATTGCTATAATAATCTATTTGATAATTTAGGTACATAATTTATGAATCTATAGTTATAAAACTCTAAGTCCTGTCTGATTTACTGATTGATTGACTGAATTATATATGGATGCACAGCCTGAAACGTTGGTCCTAGAGAAATAAAATTTAGAGGATGTAAATTTTAAAATGTAAAATTTAGATTATGTGTATGATGTATGTAGGAGTGGGGGTGTACGCGAGACATCTCAGTTTATCTTTCTTTTGGTTACTGCTAATATTAACTTATAAGTCCTTTGCTACGAAAATATGAAAAAAAAATTTATCTGCCTGCTCTGCCTATTATTAATTGTCAATTACACAATTAAAATCGTTAAGATCATGTCAAAAGGTCTGAAATCATTCTACGTATGCAAATCATACACATATAATAATTTTTTTCGCTTTAACAAATCGGCACTGTTTGCACAAAGAAAGAAAGTATTTGTTTATGGATGCATGTATAGCGATTGTACCGGTGACATTTAAATTAACTTCATTAATGTATTTAATAAAAGTCTTAAAGACATTCTTTAAATAATTTAATTAAATAAATTAATTTATAACCTAAATAAAATGAAAATCTATCGATATTAAATTATAATTTGCATTTATAAATTACCTACGGGTTTTTAAAAAAATATTAGAAATTCGCCCCTCAAGTAATAGAGGTGTAGTCAAAACAAAGTTGAAATTATCCAATCTATGTATGGAAATTTTGTATCAAACAGGTAGAGGATCCCTACGGTTACTACATAGATATCTTTTGTTTCTATTATTCTTTTTACAAATATGTTTTAATATTACTAAGTATTTGTAGGTGTCACTGACGTTCCTATGTTGGATGCCAGTGCGCGTTCCACCAGGATCTGCAGCGCAGATGCTCATGATTCTGCGCTGCGTACGTCCGCTACGCATTTTCACATTGGTGCCGCACATGCGAAAGGTTGTCTACGAACTTTGCCGAGGCTTTAAGGAAATACTTTTGGTAAATATTAATTTCTCTGATTTTATTATTGTTGTTACGAAATTTTTTGTTTTTACTTTAAATAGTTATAACTTTTTTGTCTGAATTCCAAAAAATTGTATTTAACATTGTGTAGCTAGATCGAAATATACATAAACTGATACGAAAAACGCGGTCTTAAATTTTTCTATAGGCAATTGAAAATTCATGTTCTGCATATTTAAGTCTATATTAATAGGTATTAAAACGATGTTGCAAAACAAAAAAAAATCGGCCTATAAATGTTGCCCATGCAATGCTCTCGATCGTTATGTTACACGTCTCCAGTAAGACACACGTAACACTACCGCCGATTCCTCCCCGCAGACTACAAGCACAATCGTCAAGACCACTCAGTTATACATCTCGGTTCGCACACGTCGTTTTAGCCGTTTAATGCAGCGTCACACTGACTCGTTCATCACGTATATTAACACACCCATATCCCAGGGCGGTTGTCGTCGCCCACGATTCTTGTCTCGAGCGTAGGTAGTCATAGTTAAAGCCGGTGACCCTCTTACGACCACCGCGTAGTATTCCACACTATGTGTCAATTTGATATGTTCCCATCCTCACTTCTTGTCTCGCGTACGTGTTAGCCGTGCGAGTGACACGAAAATCACTGTGATGCTGTTTTGAACCTCGGGATACGGTATACCACGTGTTATTACTTCAAAAATAATCAGCCTGTTAATGTTACAAAATGAATAATATTTTATAAAAATTGCTAATAAAACTGTAATATTTTTTTTTATATACTTAGGTGTCCACGCTGCTTATTCTGTTAATGTTCGTGTTTGCAAGTTATGGCGTACAATTATATGGTGGCAGGTAATTAATTCTTTTGTCCAATAAATTACATGTAGAAAACAATTAATGATAATGAAAGATTTGGGACTCAAATATGCTGTTAGCTCTAGGCGATGAGCTCAAGACTTTTTTTTCTTTTTACAATACTTGGAAAGATATCGATATATTACTTGAGTATTTCTTTATTTCCTAAGCCAATTGCAATTTTGGAAATCAATAAAAAAGGTATATGTAAAGTTTTTACTATGTACTTATGTTTAAATCCTTCACAGATTAGCTCGTTGCAACGATCCAACTATCACGCACCGTGAAGACTGCGTAGGAGTCTTCATGCGACGCGTTTTTGTCACCAAAATGAAGATAAAACCCGGACCGAATGAGACTTTTCCGTCGATGTTGGTGCCGCGAGTATGGTATGATATGACATTACTATCGACGAATAATCATAATAACCACTATGAACATTCTTTTTCTATTATTAGTAAATCTCTTTTATAAATATTAACTTGAACTGTTTTAATTTTTCATAAATATTTATTTATGCTATCAATATTTTGGTATTTAAATTTAAATATATATATATATA
>DWQX01005371.1:0-13125 GCA_018245475.1 Pharmacophagus antenor
ATATATATATATATATTACATTTATTTTTAACATAAAAGACGAATCATTTAAACAAATTTATTCAACATAATTTTATATTTAAATAATACACATCGTGTGAAATCTCAATATGCGATGGATGACGGCATCCACTCTTTTCTTTAGATATGGATTTTGCAAAACCGTGAAAATCAATTTGCATTTTTAAAATGTGAAGTTGTATGGGTACTGCTATATAAAGTTATTCCATAACTTCAAACCAATGTATACCTAATTTTGTAAAAATGATAATACGATAGCTGTAGCTTGTAACGGTAAAAAACCAACTGAGCTAAAAATATAATTTTTGGACAAACTATCAGCCTGCAGTCATATTTATGTGATCATTCCTTTCGTTAATAAATGGTTAACTAATATCATTTACATGTTTGCAATATTAATACTGAAAACAATTTATACTCTAATTCCAAAATATTTGTACTAAGATTGCATATGTATTTTTTTCACCATTTCTTTTTAAATAATTTTCAAGTTTTATGAAATTGTTCAGTTTATTGTAGTAACAGTACATATTGAGTAAGAATATTTTTTAAAAAGAGAATTAGTAAGAATATTTTTTGTTAAAGTTTGAAACAATTTTAACTTTAGGGAAATATTTAATATTTACTGCAGAAAAGTGTAATTATTATCTTTTATGTTTGCGCCAGCGTTGGCACGGAGCTACAGACAATACTTTTAAAAAGTATATTTTGATCAAACGGTTTTGTGGAGCGATTGTACTACGCATACCTCCAACATTTTTCTTGCTTTTTTGAGGCACTTAAAAAGTATTCATGATTACAAACTTTTGTATTGTTGTCTTTTTGTAGAGAAGAGCTTTTTTAAAGGCTCTCGCGTCTGTTCGGGTTTTGGTATTGTTTGCGAATTCATAATTTCATACATTAATTTTATTTACTTTTTTAATAACGATTAAGTAATTAATACAATTTTTCTATTACTACTAATTCGTTACTCACTTTTTAATATATACTTAATGTACTAAAGTGGAGGTATCAAAAATTGTGCGGGAGAAATAATTTCGTATAAAAACCTTATCTGACTGATACATGTCGTTTCGTAAATTTAAAAGTTAAAAAGACCGCTATGTTTGTCATGAGGGTCATATTTAATAATTCTAAGACGGAGCCGCTGCGGATTAACATTTATCAATTTACATCATTGGTACAATTGTTTTTTGTTTAGAGAGGTGCTATTCATTTGCAGTTATTTGATAATGAGACAAAATTCTTTGTATAATTTTTACTTAATTTCATTTTGAGTAATTTATTAAATTAATGGAATCTTCAATTAGTTTATTTTTCGTCTGATTTTAACTAATAACAAAAAAGAAATAAAAATTATTAAAAAAATCTAATTGGTTTGGTTGATTGTTGTACCATTTAGGATATCAATGTTATAGATATTATCTATTCTTAAGAGATCTATTCAGAAGTCTCGCGGCTTACTTGTTTACTTTTCGTAATCGTACATCTATTGTATTAATTGTAATGTAGTACTGCTGTAACTGTAGTCCTTCACTTGAAATAAAGTGTATTGTTGTAGAGTAAACTTCACCATTTTCCAAATCAACGTCAAGTACTTGCCCGATGTATAACATAGTCTTAATCAGAATTAGTCAGGGATCACAAAATTCAATCATTACAAAAATATTTTAAAACGATTTATTCGTACAATTATGCACGGAAAATACTTCATAGACATTTACAGATATGGTGTAAATACGCCTGTAATATATGTTGTATGTCATTTCTTTTCAATTAGAAACAGAAAGAATTTAGTATGCAGCAATGCAGCCGTAACTACTTCGTACCTTACCTGATGAACTAATCCGTACATGCAGACGTGATTGTTGGTGCAATAAAATCTTCAGTCCTGTTAATACTAAACTTCACGTAAGTTAATTTTTATTACTTTAATACATTAAAATAATGTTAGGTTGTTAAAAATGCAGATCCGTGCCGCGTGCACCACAAATGCCAACATATCACATCTCGTCATCTTTATAATGAAGCTTCCCCCCAATTGATTTTCTTTGATCTATGCGCACTATTTTATAAATAGCTCGGTAGAAATGAAGTTTTCTTGTTCCATTTACACTATCAGATTTAACATATTACTGTCTGTTGCTATAATTATAGGTATTCAAAAATAATTCTGCAAATATTTGTAAACGGAGGCAGCACTGTCTTAAATATGATGTGAAGCCGATTGATGGTGTCTTGAAGGTTTAATGTTGTTGTAACATAAAAATTGTGCATTATTATACTATTAATGAACATAATTGCTATACTATTATTAATATTTACATATGAAGTTAAAATAATTTTAAAATTTTGAACCACTCAGTCTACTACAAGGAAATAGTTTCGTACTTTTTATTTATTATTTTTTTAAACTATTTAGGTTAAAGTCATGTCCGATTAATTATTGTGATTTATAAAGTATTTGTGTTATAATAAATTTCGAAAGTCTACATTCGCTTAAATATTTTAACCAAGGTATAATTGTGTGTGAAAATGTAGGCATTCAGTCATATATCCGATCATACATATCTGTCATTTTACCCCTTATTTTATTGAAAAAAAAAAGAACTTTCTGAACTTAATCTTCATAGTTTTATTCAATTTGGTATCCTAGTATATAAGTTGAAGTAATTATTAGGTTGTAAGCAATGAGGACCATCCACTCGTGTGCGATGTTACAAATACGTCCAGTTTTTTTTAAATAGTAATAAAATAACAATTTTCGCTCGTATGAGACTGATTGCTCTTTCTAAGTGTTCGAGTGAAATATTTCGAGAATATGAGAGATTTGGACGCCATATAAATGTTTATATTTTTGGAAACCCGGCGCTGTATTAGAGTAACCATTTTAATACGTTGTGCGCTCCCCGTCAGCGTCGCTTGATTAAATTCGTTATATATCCCAAGATAACGCTACAATCTACCGGGTATACCTAGGCTAGCTTGCCTTTAATTAGCGGTCGCCATAATTAACGTTCACTGCACATGAAATACTAAGTCTGTGAGACTCTCGAGAAGCACTTCAAGTTTTTTCATCTTCAAATAAGTTCCTTTCCATTTATTTTCTCAACGTTTTCTATTACTAATTCGAAGCGGTATTAAAATTTGGTAATAATTAAAGTGATTCATTTAAGAGTAAATGTGAAGTAAATGTAGCGTCATTAGACATGGGACTTCGGTAGAGCTGTTATATACAGATACCTCAATTATTTCTACTACAACAACTCTTTGTTCAAAGTATGCTGTTATAATAGTTAAACGTTTTGTCAATGGACGGTATTTTAAAAAATGCGTATTACAAAAACCTTTTCTTAACATTGGGATTACGAGACGCATCATTTTGACGCAACAACGTTCATTTCCAGTTTTATTTTCATCCTTTATTATGCTTTATTTTGCAACAGCATTAAGCATTGGCTGAAGTGCGGGGAAGCGGGTATATTTCGCTTTCTTTCAAATCAGACACCGATCATATCCTGCTTCGGACACTTTGTTGTTGTTTTCGCTGATAAGGGGTGATTTTGGATATATACAATTTAAGAATATTTCTTACTTTATGTAAGGCGCAGTCGCATTTCATCTGCCAGTACGTCAATTGTTGTTGATATCAGAATGTTACTAAATAGTGTACACGAAATATTATTTTGTTCCACGCTACAGTATTGTTAAACATAGTTTAATAAATAATGTTTGTAAAGCACATGTACAGGTTTACTATGTGAAAAGTTCTGATCTCTGTGTTGCTGACGACTGCGACATATCAGTGGCTAGACTATTTTTTTGAATTAGCATCATTTAACGTGATGATACTCATATAATACTAAAGTCCAAGTCAAAAATAATAAGCACTCGTAAATGAATCTATTAGTCTAATTTAAGTTGTTGTTAAATGAGAAATTTCTCAGTGTAATCCCGATTAAATAGGTACCAGTCAAACACGGCGACTGGGCCTAACCTTCAACGGCAAGGGCGCCGATTCATTGCTTATACCGTCTACGGAGCCACGGCAAAGAAAGTTTGATCTCTACTACAATTTTTAGAGAATAATTTAGGTTTGTATTATCAAGTGAATATTGTAATTAGATATAACAACACGGCTCCGAGACTGCACAAACGTGTTTATTTTAAAACTTTAATGCACAATAGTTTTTTTATATAAGGCGGACTTCAAACATTTGGCATGCTCTGTGAGTTAACCGTAGGTTAACAAAACAAAAATAATAGAGCAGATTAAGATACTTTATTTTTCGTAGGGTAAGGCTTCAAGTTTTCAATAAAGCTTGGTGAAATGGCCCTTTCAAATCAGCATGAATCTTAATTATTGTAGAAAGTACAGATAGTTGTCCTTGAATATAAATATGATGCTATTTAAAATTAATATATCTTTGTTTACTTCGATATTGTAGTAGTCCCAGCATTGCTAACTTTATATCTAGTTATTCGATGAATGCAATCCTAGCTATCCTATTAATTGTTATACATGACCATAAAGATTGCAGTATATGTTTTATTATGACTTGTATTTAAAACAAAAATCGCAATCGTATTAATATCTATTTTATATTTCATATAATTAATAGTCAGTCCGCTAACATCTTCACTTCAGTATCTATATAAATTTTCATATATCACATCTCTAAATCTTTTTGCCATAGGAAAAGCTATAATAAGTTACAATTCTACTTAAATTATTCTATATTTTTGTTCATATCAAATATTTCCATAGATGACGTAATAAGTCCTTGCGCCGCAACGCTACGTACTTATCGGAAACTTTGTGTAATCTTTCACTTTTAAGGTTGTTTTACGTTTATGAGTGAGTGAATAAATTTGTTGCAAGCCCGTGCTGTAGACGCCCGAGTTGCGATTAACCTGAATGTCGTTGACCAATCTGAGTACCACGTAAGTTGCAAAATGTCGGCGCCACGACGTTACTGCGTTTGCGACCACCGCACTGGCTCGCTTTTCACTAGGCCTTTTGGAGTTCATTTGTATTTCGACTGTCATCGAAATACAAATTCATTGCTGCACCACTTTCATTGAAAGTAAAAAGTAACTATTTATTAATATACGAATAGTACGGGTAATGAACGCTGGCACGTAACACTAATATTTATTGTTTGATGGTATTAGTCAAAGTTTTCACAAAATGTAATCCTTTGCACTCGAGAAGGTGCATTCACCATAACACGCGGGTTGACGAGTCCCGCTCACCATTTGGTTTGGTGTGAAGCCCTACTGTGTTGCACTATGTTTCATAAGGTTTTTGAGCATTATTTATATTACAATTATAAGACAAAACAGCATATTTCGCATGTACGCTTTTTACTTTCTTCAAATGGAGATAACGTTTTCGTGTCTGAACAATAGCAGGCATCGAACCAGGCCGAAAATGCGGCGTGGTTCGATGCAAGTAAAAGGTTACCCAATTTGTATATGTTAGGTAAACATTTCTTTTTACATAAATTAGGTTTAGATTTAATTTCTTCATTATTCCAATATTACTGGAGTGTTATAAAATATTTGTAAGCGTCAGTTAGAAATATATTTTCGTAAAGTTACACATACTTGGTGGGTATATGATTACATCAAGCGGTGCATGTCTTCGGGCTGCAAATAACAGCGAGAGGCGTGTAAAAGTATAACGCAAGGATCCGTGCGGTCCCGCGGCGCTGCGGCGCGGTGGCGCGGCCGGGCCGAGGAGAGGGGAGGAGGTCGGGCGGGTGACCGGGGCGGGGGGGTCGGTCGGGCGCGGAAGGAATGCGTCGTTTTCGCATCGGGAGAAACGAATGCGTTTAAGCGTCGCGGGTACACAATGGCGGCGTGACGAGATCCGGTTCGCGGGCGGCGAGGCGCGCGGCCGGGGGGCGGCTCTAATCGATAGCCGCCGAGCGACGGCCGGCCGGCTGCGGCGCATAGGTGACAGCCCCGGCCCCAATCAAATTACCGGCGACGTGCAAGTGGAGGAGTTAGCCCCCTGCAGATACATCTCAAACGACTGTAACACTCCGCATTTTAATGAATCTGTTCTCTATATTTAAAGAAAATAATTATGTGACTTTATATTTGAACGCAAAAGTATATACCAATTGAAACAAAAAAATAACAAAAATTTACTACACCTAACAAACCATTGTTGAAAATGACTTTTAAAACAAACGTTTGTAATATAATCAGTATAAACTGACTAGTGTGCCAATCTTGAATTTGAAATCGTTATCCGCTAGCGTGCAATCTAAATTGTTCCCGTTGTAACCCGTTGGACCGTGGCAACGCAACGGCTTATTGTCCGAAACACCCGACCCCCCTCCTACAACCGTCCTACCCCCCCCCCACTTCGTGCACTGGGTGCACCATACTGAAGGATAGTTTGCACTTATCACGTCGGCCTATATGTTCGTTCCTCCCTTAACGCCCACTTGGGTGATTCGGATTTGGCAATTTATTCCATTGCTGCGTACATACATTAAGTGTACGCCGTTTCGTGGCATTTTATTGCCCCTGCATGCCGTTCAATATTCGATTTTGCTCTGGAAAGCTACTTATTAGAGATAAAAGAGGTGTAATTATATTTTTTTAAAGACTTAGTTTAGCAATTAACAATAAATATGCAATTCCAAGGAAAACAGTTTATAATGTTTATTCGTTTGCAGCAAAAGCTATAGTTGATTTTGAGAACTAGCAATAATTAAACAAATGGGTAATCTTGCGAAGCACGTTATGTGATAGTATTGTGCAATTATTAAAGGAAGCTATATTATTCCGTATCAGTTTTCCTTTTCTTTAGTCCTATCTCTGTTTTAATTTAATAAGCAAAATAGTTGTCAAAAACTTCCACATAATCTAAGCTGTATTCAAATGGTGATTAAATCCAGAGTTGCAAAATTTAAAGCTAGATATGAAGCACAAACATTTTTATTTTATCTGATATAAAGATACAAGGTCAGTACTATTCATAAAAAAAACAAACGTGTACACCATTTACAATATTTTATTCAACCCAAATTCAAGACACTAAAAGAACCTGCTCATTTTCACTTTCCGCACTGTCTTAACCGTGTGTATACTCCAACACTGTACAAACCATCGTATTTCTTCAAGACCTTAACTCCTGTATGTCTTTCAGTTTAAATGAGCTTTCGGTTTTATATTCATAATATTAAAAAGATAAGAATAAGATAATAAGAAATGTAAGTCGAAACCTTCTGTACTTCTTTTCGTTTGAAATAGGCTAGTACTAATTTATTTGTCTTTTAATGATTTCAAAAGCTGTGATTTTTGTATTGAAACCTATCACGATTACGATATCATCGTAATAAAAGTGAAATAAAGTTTGACCGTGAATGTCGTCCGCACCGCGCGCCGCCTGAGCCCAAACGCACCGGACAATTTGATGCAGACGGTCCGTGAACGAGACGCGCGCGAGTTCCGCGTCCGAGGGGCGCTGTACGCGCATCTAATTTTAGGTTATTCCACCCGTGCCCCGCGATCGGTACGCTGCACTATTAGCAGAGGTTAACATTTTGTGCCTTTTTAATTTTAACCTTTAAGTGGCTGAATTACGATCCAAAACATTACAAAATGACTATTAATGTATCAAACTACTATTTCTAAAACTCATGATTAACAAATAAATTTTTCAAAATTAATGTATTTTTTTATTTATAATTACAAATGTATTTGTGACGAGTATAATCGAAATAGCAAAAACTAACAAGTTTAAACAGGCCTCTATTACAGAACCGCCCTAAGCAGTAGCCATCTGGCACCAGGCGAGGTCAGTCAACTGTGATTTCATAATTATCTCAATATAATCTCGGCAGGTATTGCTGCAAACATTAGGCCGGCATCAGAAAGCGGCATAACTAATGGCAAATGTCTGGCTACGCTAATGTGTGGTGTTGAAAACAATATTGATTTGGTTTCTGAAAGGTATTAACAATAAAAATATCTATTAGTACAATACATCGAGAAATTGTTTTTATCACTACTCCTCCCTTTTATGTGAAGTACCTCTAAGCAAAAATAAATATTTAATATTTAAATTTTTATGTGTTGAATCTGGGGTCGTCAATCTTAATTTACTTTCACCAAAAGCTAAGTTTTGAAATTGTTTTTAAACTCATCGGGAGTCTTTTAAAATAGAAGAATTACACTTAAATAAAATACGTGAGATCTCACGGTAAACGGGTTTTTCATTGCATATAACGAAGTAATACAGTTTGTCGGGCAGACATCTGTGAGCAGAGTCGCAAAGGTATTAAAGGCATAATAAACTAAAAGAAACCGACCGATCAAAACGTCAGAACTTGACATTGAAAACTCACGAATGAAATCGCATAACGAGATAACGACATCGTAAAGTTACCGCGGATCGATCGCCCAGCTGGCAAAATTTTGCTGCCCGCAACATTGACCGGTATGTAAAACGTAAAGTATAAAAATATTTACTGATTGCAATTGCATTATGAATACATTACAAAGAAAAACAAAAACGTCTTGTACATCAGTAAAAAAGAATGAAATTGTTTAAATTTTTAAAATTCATCACATACGATTTGGCCGAACTAGGACATAAATTATTAAGTATACAAAATCGTAAATAGTTAGTCCATCATTTTTCGAAAAGATTCTGTATCGAGACTTTTAAATGAATATTATAATGAATATAAAATTTTTCAACGACGAAGTTCAATTCGTAGTGTCGTAGTAAGGAGCACTTGATACACGCATACATTTTATTAACGACAGCCTGTAAAGAGCGCCGTGGTCGATAGATGTGTATCTGTGCCGCAATTAAATTGATGACATCACAGCGGCGACGCGCGCGGCGTCTAGAAGCACGGTTCAATCAACGGAACGGCGTCGCGTCGGAGGCGGCCGCGTGTGAAAACGTACCGGGCGAACGTTCAAGAGAACCGGTAAGCGGTACGCGCGCCACGCCACGCCGCACCGCGCCGCCTCGCGCCTCACCTTGAAATTGTCCCAAAACGTGTGTGCACAATGAAACTCCCGTATCTCCCGTCTGTAGGGCCCATAACGAATGGGTGGTTTACACTAAGTTAACCAGTTGAGAGTATTTGACGATTATATCCGTCATTGTTAAAATACTACGATCCACGATAGACATTTTTCAACAGTTTTAACACTATGAATAGGTTATATAAATTATGTTATGGACACAAATTGTCCTTATTTTTTTTTAAACGGCGAGCTATTTTAGTAATCTGCACCAACCAGGGTTTTTTATATGCCAAGCAATAAAAATCGAGTCTTGTTTTTGTACTTGTTAAAGAAGCCTTTTCCGGTCATGCGATCTGTGCCAACACTTTTGTCGAGAGTTATTACCGACCTGCCGAGCCTAGACTGCGAAGTTTGGCTAGTGTAAGCCGACCCAGTCAGCCTCAAGTTAACGTTATAAATATTGTTTTCCATATTAAAACAATTTATATCACTTATAATAATACTGAAATAAATTTCAATTTTAAATGTAAGATTTTAATGAGGAACCTTTATCGTTAGAAATTCGTTGATAAATTGTTTGTAAAATAAGTGATTTAAAATAATTATGATTAAAGAAAACGGTGTCATTTACTAATATGTTATTAACAACTTCCAGATACTTTTCTGAATCTTTACACCAGGGATTCCCAAAGTGGTAGTGGTGGTGGTGGTATCGACCTAAGTCTGCTACTATTGACCTAAGTCAGAATGAAAAATAACACTCTGTAGCAGCTGTTTTAAGTTAGTGGACCATTATGAACAAAGGGGTTGATCTTAAAAGTAGGTAATTTAGCCATGGGGGTATGAGGTAACAGTTAATTTTGAAAAAGGGGTTAGTTGTCCAAATTAGTTTGGGGATCCCTGCTTTACACTATCGAGATGCGTACATCACAAGAATGTATGTATATTATATTATTGCTTACCTAACGCCGGGTCGAGGACTGCTTGTGCCGCCTGTTCCTCGCCTATTGGCGTCTTAAGGCATATTTTCTTCAGTTTCATTGCAACCGGTGAATCTTCCGACTGGGCCACTGCAATACGACACTTTTGTTAATGAAATTTGTAATATTTGTGAAATGATTGACAGAAACGAAATTAGTAGTTTATAATTTTATAACAATTAAAATGCGGCGGAAGACTGGACAATTGTAATTGCTACTATATGATTTAGGTTTCCTTAACACTAGATAGTAGTAGGTTAACTTGGCCTCGATTTAACCTAATGTTTAGTGATAATGCAACAGTAGTTGGTAAAGTACGTTTGCCCAGTATACTTCTGGCTCTCACATGTGTGACTGTCCGATTACAACAATGCTGATATGGCGGTAAATTGACATTAATGGTGGTATAGATAGCCAGGCGGGTTTAGAAAACCCTAGCATCATCCAGACGCCACTACGCCTGTGATCTGCAAATCGAACCCGGGACCTTCGCGTTACAAGGCAAGAGTTAAACCATTGCGCCACAGAGGCAGTAAAAATATTATACACTAACAGTATAAATTCTCTTACGAAGTCAAGAAAGAAAAAACAGAACATGACCTATACAACTGTCTAACCAACTTGTTATGAATTAACACTCAATTTTGCATCTCCATACCGAGTTATCATTTTTTCTCGCTGCTCGGGTTCGAACACTGCGGTTTCGAACATTGGTTTGTTTAATGTCGCACACTCGGGCCAGTTTATCGGCGTTAATAAATAATTCTTAAATAGTATGTAATTAATGGTTATAATATCATCAATAATAGTTAAACATTGCAATTATTTATACTACGCATATAACAGCAGTGACATTATTCATGATATATAAATAATGTTTCAGAAAATTTTACCATTATGCTAAGCAACGTACTTTTACATACTGAAAGTAATTCCAACCATGTACATACATAGACATTTAAAACAGAAATATTTAAAGTATAAAATAGATAAAGATTAATGTTAAATAATACCAACGTTAAATTTTGTATGGATTGTTTATAACGAATCGTTGCCCAGCAACTTTTGACAAGATGATCTTCACAACAAAACATTAACTAATATAACATTAAAAATATATAAAGCAAGAGATATTTTTTTAACTTACAAGATCAATTTGAAATTAACTAAATGTAAGAATCTCCCTAAAATTTTGAGAGTGAACTTCGGGTAGTCAAACTCAAAGGATATCTTCAAATATTTAAAAAAAGGTTTTTAAATATTTGAAGCACGTTACACATACAAAGGGTTGTAATCATGTAAATTAATAACAAAGTATTACATAATTTATTGAATCAAGCGTTACTTCGAGGAATTCTATGATTCAATAAAACAAGTAATTAATTTGCTAATTTCGAGATGTTCGATGGTTCAAACATCGTGCTGTCGAACCCGTAAGACCTGAAGATGCCACGTTTAGTGGCAAAACGCGTTGAGATTATATTTTGTTCGTAGTATTAGCGACTAAAAAAAGCACAAATTAGCAAATTATTTTTTTGTTTTATTGAAAGTATCGCCAATAATAGTTTCGTGAATAAAAATTCTACACCGTATTTCGGTCTTGTATATATTAGTAAAAAATATATCTTATATGCAGAGGAATAATATAAAGAACATTTTAGTGTCATTGAAATGTTGTTATTTTAACTCTCAATTGTACCGTGACTTAAAATAATAGAAAAATACAAAGCAGAATATGCCATTTTTCAAATTCGCGTAGGAAGAAAGCTGTGAAGTTTGGTTAACGACTTTAGGTAAGGACAGGCGCGAACCCGACTTAACAACGCCATTAAATTCTATAACGCGGCATTAAATAGATGATACAACCACTTGGTTATTGCTATTTCAATTTTATATGTGGGCAATATAATTTATTTACAGTGGTTAAATCGGAAACCGCGGCGCGAAAATGAAAGTGGACCGAGAACGATTTTTAGTTTCAAACTTCGCACTCATAACGTTCCTGTTCACCAATACTTAACACTTTGACGTCCTCGTATTACAGTTAAATTGTTATGTTTGGCGTCGGTGAAATTGCAATGAAATTTTTATTTTTTCTCTTCGTTTTTTTTTTAAATCAGAAGGAATAAAGGTTTTAATTTTAATAAAAACAAAAAAAAAATAAATACCCATGTTTTACATAAACGCAAAAAATTTAGGCCACACAAGGTAGTTTTTGGCCTTAAGGACAGCACAGATTTGTTTCATCTCTTACTTTTCAATTGTAATAATATAACACCAACGTGGTGTCACCGGACGTGTTAACATTTGAAAGAATATTTTTGCACTTATTGACTATATTATACTGACTTAAATTATTAGTAATACTGTTAATCTGTAA
This sequence comes from Pharmacophagus antenor, assembly GCA_018245475.1. Lineage (NCBI taxonomy): Eukaryota > Metazoa > Arthropoda > Insecta > Lepidoptera > Papilionidae > Pharmacophagus > Pharmacophagus antenor. The sequence continues at coordinate 12,388 of DWQX01005371.1, forward strand.
AAGAAAAAGTTATCAGACAAACGTGCAATGAAATTCCTTTATATAATTATAACGTAGGAAGGTAGGTACTGCAATTATAGCTCCTTTCAAATTAATATTAAAAAAGAAAATACGAGGTAAACAATCACTTAACTAAAAGGATTAAATTACTCTTAAGGTGACCATTTATGTTTCGATGCTTTGAGCTTACAATTAAACAATTAGTAGAGAAAAATTATGTAGTCAACATTTAAATCATGACGATTCTTTTAATTTATTTCAACTGTGATCAAGAGTTTGTTAACAATCAATTACAAATTTCTTGTAATAATCAATTGAAGTAAAGGAGATAGTACAAGTATAAAAACGAGTCGGTCGTATTTCATAGTGTTAATAATAAGCCTCTAACTCAATGATACTAAAGGATATAAAGAAACGTAAAAAAATATCAAAATAAAATCAAAATGGTTTTTTTTTATTTTTATAACATTCATTTTTGACAGCCCCCTGGCGCAGTGATTTACCGGCTTGCCTTGTAACGCAGAGATCCAGGGTTCTATTCACGGGCCATAGTAGTGGAGTCTGTATGGTGGTAGGGTTTTTCAAACTCGCCTGGCTAGCTACCACCCCCAATATCAATCTGCCGCCATAACAGCATTCCTGTGTTCTGGCAGCCATACACGTAAGAGCCAGATGTATGGGCGAACACTGTTCACCATCATTGTTTATCATTATCACTTAATATCAGATGAAAACGAG
>DWQX01005372.1:0-13125 GCA_018245475.1 Pharmacophagus antenor
GAAAACTGCGCAGCGCATCGGTCGGACAATTCGAGAGCGGGGCACGTCTGCACGGCTCCGCTGTCGGACTGCGAATCTGTATTTTACGGACTATTTGGAAAGCTATGTATACCAGTTACGTACATAAATGTTGTATGTTTAAAACTCAATGCATTATTCATAATTTTTCTCTCGTGGGTCATCTAAAATTTTACGTTGGACTCGTACTTAATTGTACAGGCGGCATGGTTTTAAGAATAATCTAAATATTGATATAATCGGGTAGTTTGATAACAACAAAATTACAAAATTACTGAACAATATTATTCCCGCCTACCACGGGGCGACTGTCACGAACTTCTATCCTCTTCCCATACACGTGCCCGGTTCGTGACTTACAAAGAAAATTTTATACGTCATATATCACGATAAAGGGAATTTGTTTCGACTAAATCTGGGTCAGAGTGAAAAGCGAAGAGCGGTTTACCGCCGCTGCTATTCAATTGAGGACGGGGAGTTGAAATTTTAATAGGAATTTTTTTTGGTTTTTCGTTTTTAGGGTACCGTTTGTAAGGGTAATAATCCGAACCCTATTACTCAGACTTCGCCGTTTGTCTGTCTGTCAGCCGGACCTATCTCTTGAACCGTGATAGGTAGAATGTCGAAATAAAAAAAAAAGAAACAATTTTATAAGCGTTTGTGGCACGGAGGCGTTCGTGGTGCATGGCCGCGCACTTGGCGATTTATTTACTGTTTTCGATCGTCCCTCTTGCCAAAGAACTGCTAAATAGGTACCACCTTAGTATCTATTTTTGGCGCCAAGCAGTATTGTATGGTATAGTTAAGTGTGTAAATATATATGTCTAAAATACGTTTCAACCTTTAAAAACTCCACCACTTTCTTAGCAAAGGGTTTTTAAAAACTTTCGATTTAATTGTGTTTCCAATGTGATTACCGCATTTTACAACAAAAAATTAATGTAACAGATATGACAATACCGGTTTCGGTATTTTTTGGTTTTTCATTAATAAATAGAAATAAGATAAAAATTATAACGACTTCAGGATAAAATTATTGCAAAATTATACATTGTGACGCAATTATTTAAAACATTAAATATTCGAAACGTAATAGAGATAATTGTTTTAGTGATAATTAAGAAGGTGTTCATTTATATCAATTATTACATTACTTGCAACTTGTATTAGAAAGTGCGAAAGTCGTGTTTAATGGTTATGCTGTAATTTTGTGACGGTTTTCACTCTTCGTTAGACAGAGATAGCCATAACGACCACTGGAGAACACCGTGATAGATTTTTTATAACATAAAAATTAAAATAGGGACGAGTGACAAGTAGTTTAATAATGAGGCCGTAGATTGTCCAGAATATTCTCGCTGTCATATGTTTAATTGACGAAACAAAGCAAACGATCTCATAGAATTTGTGAAAGATTGATCAAATAGACTTAGTAAATAAAAAATAAAAATTGAGTATTAAAAAAAGTTATACTATAAATATGTTGTTATTTCTAATGATGCATGATTTTTCTCCAAATAATACACCGAACTATATCATTTATCACGTTGAAATAAAATATATATTTCGCCGCTAAAAGTAACGCTAAAATTGTGTTAATTATTCACGTTCATCACTGTGTGTACGAGATCGCATACATACATACAAACACACAGGTGTTTGGATAAAGACAATTAAAACTGATTTGTAGACATATGGCAACATTAAGCAATTAAGGGTTATATTAGCCGAGCGTTTTGTCATATTCTACAGTAATGATGGACGGCGAAAAGCGTGTGCTATTCGCGTGGGACTCTAATCAGACGTTCTGATGCGCGACCGGGCCACTTCAGAGGTCTGGAACACTTCCGCCCTTCCGCGGGGGAGCTATCCTCCGTGGGTGGGTAATAATGAGCGTCGAGAATTTCAAATTTTGATCGTTCTAGTCGTTTCAAACAGTTGCAAGTGCTGCTATGATTAGTAGCGTACTGCAACTGCTGCTATGATTAGTAGCGTACCTATCGGTGATTTTATATACGCCGTGTTAAAGCCCACCGCAGGTACCTCCTTAACACTTAGCGCTGATATTTGCAGCTTTCAAGTGCCGTCACACACTGTCGCCAATTTATTTTTTAGCCCATAAAGTTTTTCAAATACGGTGATATACATTTTTATAAACTTTACCCGAACATTTTCTTGAGCATCTGTCTGTATTTATATTAAGCATGAAATTACTTTACATAATGAGAGTGAAATTGCTAGTTTTTTTTTTCTATGGAATTATTTACGCTTGCGTTCATGTAAATTGCAGTACGTCACAATAATGGCGTCCAATTTTATACTTTCACATTATATGATACGAATAGAAGACATTAAATAAAGAATTTAAAACTATTATAGTCATTAGAAAGCTTTTTACTTAGGGTATGTCGCTATTTAGTGTCATGGTGCCAACATTTTGTGCAATAGTCAGTTTATTCGACAGGCAACTAACACGAGGACAAATCTTTACTGCTTCGAAAGTTATTTTCCTTATATACGTGAGATTTTCTACTATACAATATTTAATCCTAAAGTCGAACATGCCATTGACAAAAAACATAAAAGAAAAATAAATAATGAAAATTCTTTAATTAGACTCAAGTGTTAATGAAGACGAAAAAAAAATGAAATTTTTCAAAATAATGATTCCGATAGAAATTTTTAGCTATAATAGTTTTAGACACTTTCTAGATTATTCTCTGAATTTTTCATTAGACAGTGCCTGTTCAGAGATAAACTATAAATGTATTTAATAAAAAAATTAAGCAGGTTATCTGCTGTTTTCAGGAATGTATAATGTGAAAAAATTATATTATTTATGTTTTATGTACGCATCAAGATCATGAATTCACAACCAGATTTCAGTAAAAATCTTCAATATGTTAACGCTGTAAAACTTCTATTACTAATAAACATAAAAACTTTAAGTTGACGATGAAAGTGATAGAATCGTAAAGCTAGGCTATATTTTTTTAATGGCGTTTAGCTCTTCCGTTTGAATCGAAATGGCGTTTGCCGTTTATTAAGTAATTTCAGCAGTTCCCGCGCTTTTCAGAACAATAAAATTGTTGGTACACTATTCGTAAGCAGCAGAAATGAGCCACGCAATGGTACTTGAAACCCTCCGGCAATAGAAATCCACTTCTGTTAAAGAGATTTCTGGATAAATAGGAAGCGATTATATAATACTCTTTGGATATTCTGATAAGTAGGTCAAGTGGATGCATTAATATTGTAGTAAGGTGTATTGGCTACAAGCTGAGGGTACACGATACACTATTTTTCTTCGTGTAATACACTGAACTTATTACATTCATATGTCAAGAAAGAAATATATTTCGCCATTAAAAGTACCGCTAAAATTGTCCTGGTTGTCCACGGTCATTATTGTGTATTCGAGATCGTACAGGTTTCTGGCATATGGCAACATTACGCATTTTAGGGTTATATTGGCCGAGCGTTTTGTGATATTTTACGGTAATGATAAATTACAAAAAGCGAGTGCTATTCGCATGAGACTTTTTATTCAGACGTTCTGATGTGTGACCGGGTACTTTTAAGGGATGAATAAATGGCATATTTATAACTAAGGTCAGAAAATGAGTTTGCGTTGCAAAACTTCACGAGCAATTAGATTCGTTTATTGCATTTCACAATGCCGCTCTATTGGTGCAACGTACCACTAACCAGTGGTGCTGACCTCCCGTGGGCTTCCCGACGAATCATCGCTTATATTGCGAAAGAAGGAATATGGTTCTTGTTACATTGGTCATTTACTACAACGGTTCGCAGGTCGTTGACATTTTGAATCGCGTCGTCTTTGAGGTTCAACAACTATAGATAGAGCTCGCTTTCGGTTTATGAGTTGATTCCAATTTTCTATTTAGAACACGTTTAACCCTAGACTACTCGACTTTAACACTAGATTTACCGCATCCGTCATTTTGATGGACTAATTCTAGATAATGTTTCGTATATACTAATATGCGTTTAACTTATAATTTTTTTTTTACCGCGTCCGACAACATTGTTTTACACATTCTATTGCAAAACAGGTAAAATAAGAATACGATAATGACAAATTACTACAGACTCGAATAAAAAACCATAAAAATGTATCGGTAAATCTAGGGTTAAAGCATGAAATAATATGCGTTATGATGAATATAAAAAAAACTTTTTTGGGCATCTAGTGTTTACTGTATCTGTAGTACACAACGTCGTATGGATAACGTTATTCGTAATTATTATTCATAAATAAAATATTAAAACAGTTAAGATTAAAAATATACAAAAATCGCTGTACTAAAAATCGAGAATTAATCAGAGGTAAATGTCAAAGTAGTATTTTTTTAATCAGTGACTGGCCCGTAGAGTTTGAAGTTTTTAATTTTAAAATAAAGCCAGTGCAACAGATATTTGCTTAACAGGCTATAAAATCATTTGAACAATGACCTAGGACCGGATGAAGTGCTCTTATGTTCACTGGTCTGTTACCGTTTCTGTCTTAGGCGAGCATTGTTTGTGTGCGAAGTAAATGAACGATATTGTGATTTTACTAGTTTATGAAGATTAACATCGTACACTAGTTCATTCTATTACGACGTACCAGTCGGGCATTAGTTTTGTAATAAATAAAGGTTTGAGTGTTTATTCAATCATGGGAATAGCAGTTTATTTCTATATTTTTTCTAGTCTGCAATAGGTTTATTGGTGATTATTAAAGTTTTATAAAGAAAATAACCTGTACTGCTAGTGAAGAGGTTTTGGCGTTGAAACTTTTGGTTTTCATTGGAAACTGCAATGCTTTTTATCCTTCAAATTATCCAGTTTGAAGAAAATTTTGTGCGAAAAATTATTCAGTATTCAAGCATATTCGATGAATTCCAATCTATAACTGTATAATTCTGTTACGTAATCATTATAACAATATTATTTTTTGAAATATTACTTATATAAATGTTTATAAATTGTGAAACATGCAAGAAATAACGTACGAACTAATAAATATTAAAAAACACCACATTAACCTTAATTAATAATCCCGCCAATTCGTTGGTTGCGTGATTATTTATCTTGGTACACACGAAAACCAAGCGCTGTATACAATGACTCACGATTCGCGTTCCTAATAGCGAAAGCAAAATTCGACCACAGACGGCGTCGTGATTACTCTGTGACGTCGTTTAGGCGCCAAAACAATTTTATAAACGTCAATAGAAATGTCAAAATGTTTAGACTGATACAAAGATGTATAAATCAAACTCATGTATGGTCTAATACGAATTTTAATTTATTATTTATGTCTTATATTGTGAATAATGTCTAATTTTTATTTTTTATTAAAATGTTGAAATTTATTATGCCTGAAAATACGTTAGCCCTGAGTATCAATCCGTTATGATTTCTAATCTTCGACGGAGATTCCGAATTAATTGATTCCGTTCTAATAAAGAGATTATCTTTAAAAAACTAGAATATTATAGTACATATCACTTAGGCTATACGTGTGAAATATGTAAATAGTAAGTTTCACTGCAAACTTCTGCTTGGATGAGAGTGCTCTTGGTCATATCTCGTGACATCTTACCCGAGTCAGGTTAACAACTATCATTACGAGAAGAGTTAGCCTGTGCTAGATTTATCTACTTGTATACAATTCCTTACCGTTCATTTATATCTTCTTTTCATAGTTTATATACCTAATCTCTGGTTGCACATTTAGGAATGTCACCATCATTATCACCCAGCTTCATAGGCCTTCTCTAATTTAGCAACTTATTACTAGTTAAATAGTGATAGATTTTGGATTAGATTATTTTATTTCTCATAGTACTATGTAGAGCGTATCCATTGCTATCACGTGAACGTTATTCACTCTGTTTCTTCAGGTTATAGGATTTTTTTTTAAAAATATAATATTTTTATTTTGCTTAATGCATGTTTTGGTTTGTTATGATTTATTTTATTTATATCTAAGTAATACACATCTATACGATATTTTGTATAATTTAATTTAATGACTCATTAGATACCGGTGTGGTTTTTCAATGAACGGTAATAATAATAACAGCTATTAGATTTCCGTCTAAAGTTATTATGCAATTTGAAATGTATCCGTATCAAATGTCAAGTATTAAATGGCTGCAGTGTTTTGCAACGAGAGCGTTTGTGCTGGAAATAGAATGGCCGTACATCGAGCATTAGCTCGCTCCCATTACCCGAGGCCTTCCGCTTTTCACTCTCCAACGTCCAGTATTGGTGAAGACGGACCATAGACAATAAGACCAACATTAAATTAATTACCGAAAAACTATAAAAAAAAAGCATGAAAAATATATAATCTGTTTATCTAGTATTTAAATTTAATTTCACAGATATTTGTACAACACGTAATGATATCTTTTTGTCGAGTGCCTGTGAAGGCCTAATGAATTAATTTTGAATTTAAATGTAGAGTATTTATAAATAAATATAACGCAAATTGTATTGTTTTTTACTTGTAAATCCTACAATAATAAACGATCAGTAATAAAGTTATAATGGTGGCTATAATCCTAATCTTTTATTTATTCTGTCTACCACATATTGTATCTAAAATATTTATTTTATGTGGTTAGTTTAAACTACATAGTTTTATCTATAATATGATCAGTAAACTTCCTTAATCGGTATTTGTTATGTCTAAGGATGGAATTGATCATCTTGAATTATGTATACGCACATCCGTTATTGCATGAAACACTTGTATGTTACCATTTTTTTTTAATTTAAATTCAATTGCAACGTGGTTGAGTTCATTTTGTTATGTAATCCTAGAAGCAGTGCGGTAGTACATTGGGCAAGCTGCAGTGGCGAGGCCGTTTCAATAACAACACAGACGGAATTGTCACCGGCTGTCAGGGCAGTGACGTCGGCGCAAGGTCAGGGATCAAACGATTTTCCTATCCGAATTGGTTTGTGTAGTCTGTGGTCAAAGAAATACATATTTTGATTTCGAAAACACACACTGACGTAGTGACACGTCAATATATACTCTGACTAATAAAATTTCGAATTCTTTATTTGCATACTAAGTATAAAAAACGGTCTTAAAATTATAACCAAAAGTATGGATCTTATCACTTAGTAACTTAAACAGATACAGCAAAATATTAATTTATACGGATATAAAAACATATATATACCTATGACACAAAATTACCGATAGAAATTGACATGAGCAATTTAAAAATGCAAATAATTTCCGAAACTTATGTTAAAAACATTTCTGAACACAAATAAATGAAGTATACACTTTATTTTCTATAACAGATCTATAAAATATTGAAGTTCAATTCCAAGTATTTGATTCTAAATATGTTTCTTCTTCTGTTACTATTTAATTTATAATACTATTCAGGTAAAGGTCGAAAATTTACGGTTGAGAAATAATTACGAAGTGTGAACCTTAAAAATATAAACAACTACAGAAGATAAATCTGTATTTAGATGATTAAAGCTTCATTAAATTACAATATATGAAAGGAAAGTTGTGGTAATCTGAAAGGAAGAAAATGCAGCATTAAGACTATAAATGTTTTAACGCTGTTTATATTTGTTCTTTGATATACTAGCTGCGCAAAAATATTAAATGTGATGCCAAAAACAGGCCAGCAATCGATGGTACTGAGCCACTTAAGGCGTGTGATGTGCAAAACAATATACAAATATGTATTCGTGATATCGTCAAAGGTACAACATGCATGGACCGTTGGCTTCACGCCAGCGAAGTTAAATCCGTTTTGGGATGATGCGATGTGTGGTCTGGTTGATACGTTTGCAGTAGTTAAAGGAACATGTAACCTAAATATCTATTTACGTATTTACGATATCATTAGGGAATGATGCGTTGTGAATCAATTAATATATTTTATTATCCGTTCATATAATATTTAAAATACTGACTGATTGATTTATACGTAAAGGCGCTGCCTAAAGCGCTTGTTTTAGAGACATGAAATTTGATGGTTGATGATTTAATTTAACGTTTTTATTCTTCGTGTCAATGGACTCCAAAATTGGTACACGTATAGGTGACCTTGCTTATGGATTTCGTGGGTCTGAATCTGCGATATCCCAAGTGGTCGAGGACATCCAAAGGGTTTATGTCAACGGAGAAATCCATGGGATATAAATTTACGATATTGATAAATTCGTCAAGTTCAACCGTTTCCAAAAATTCAATATCAAATAAGTTCTACAAATTCCGCGCCAAGTGGTATCAACATAAAAAAAGTTTCGGGATCACTGGTCTAAACAGTGGCGATACACATGTCGGAAAGTCCGGCATACGCTAATCTAATAAATATAGCACACTAAATAATATATCAATTGCTAAAGAGTATAAATATGATCATAAACATAAAAAAATGGTAAAATCACGCGTACTGATAATACACCTTTTTGTAGATGCGTATATAAATGTTTGAGTTTGTTCTGCAGGCACGCCCCTGGATGTGTAAATGGTGCACCAAAGGGTTGGTTTGTAATTTGAATTCATAACGTCAGTAGTTCCATAATACTCACTTAGTGGTCATTGCTTGCGGTAGCATATTGGGACGGGTCACCTCTTTCTATCAAATATGGTCAAGGGCTCGAAGGAGGTGATGGCAGCCCATTGTAACTTACTCGTGAACTGGTGCTGCTTATGGAGTGGTAACTTTTATGGTAAATGTTTTTAACTTCGAACGCTAAATTAATTTGTATGGTTCTTAATTTTTTCGAATATCTCTTTGTTAAGACAGCGTACTGCTGGAGTTTTTTTTGCGCCGTTTCTTCTTCCCAGCTACAGCACTAAGGAAGCGATAGGCGGTGGGAAAATTGTGGAGATATTTATGAATATAAATTACTTGACCTCATAAAGCGCTAGGTACTTACATTTGGTAGTCTATTTTAAATAAATCAGATTCAACGTTGACATCACATTCTGATTATCACAATACAAGTAAAATTTCTCCACGTTGACCCCAGGTTATTGCAATTTTCGTTCGATTGAAACATGTTCCGCAGATTGAAAAAGGTAAAGCTATATATATGTATATATATCATGCCCGGATTTATTTTCGAACAGATGAGCTATAACAATAGAGGTCATTTTCCCTAGTCGATGTCCAGTCGGGGCGGATAATAGACTGTTAGAGCCGTTACGCTTTGTAGAGAGAATTTAATATCAAATCTAGTATGACGTCACATTATAAACGTGAACGGAGGTATGTTATAAACCAGTTATTATAACGTCAGATGATGGAAAATATTTTCTTTTTCAGTATAAATAAAATTGAATGTGAAGGACCAAGAGATAAAATCATAGAGAGCATAACAATTAAAATAGCAATGTATACAATAATACTTTGCGAATGAAATAGGTGCTATGTTTGTACTCGTATGTACTAGGTATAGAATGCGTACCAAATTTGGTACATACTTAAATCGATCACCGAGATAGTCGAAACGGTATAGATTCAATGAGAAAAGTTAATAAAATTTTAAACATGGCAGTATTAACCATTTAAGTTCTGCAGTAGTGTTTCCTTTAGAAAATTAATATATAAACTTATTACTGTTTTAGCAAGAGAACGGTAATTACTTAATCACTACACATACCTAGGACTGAATGGCTCAAGATATTAAGTGTCTTATTTTACATTAGAAAACAAGTAGTTAATAAAAGGAAAAATAATCTGTTTTACTCCTTTAAAATAATATTAAAATTGATTACACATCAGAACAGGACCGCGTAAGTAACACGGTACAATTATACCGTGTAGCTCTCACGCCGCAGGAGCTCAAAGCCCAAATTTTCTTTTAGCATTATTCTATAATAAATGGCCAAGTGCGTGTCGGACACGCATCCCGACGGAACACCGTACGATAAACCCATATAAAATAGCATTTCTAGTGAGTTTAAGTTAACTTTTATTATTTGTCGCTTTAATAGCAATAGATATATGGAATCTGTGAAAATTTCTTCTTAACTATAACGGGTCATGACAAATAGAGCTCGTTGACAGAACAAACAGAGAGACGAAAGGCGGTGTCTCAGTATTAGCGTTTCGATTGTAACCGTTTGGGTACGGAACACTGAAAAATTATGATCGGGACGAAGCAGTGTGCTCATCGGCAAAGCGGCCAGCCCACTTAAATTTAGGTCAGGGACGGCACAGGCCCGGAAGTAGGATAAGGTGATCATTTGCAAACGGTCATATTTCTAATGGTATTTCGTACATCTTTCTAATTCGTATAATAAATTGTAGGTCAAAAACAAATGCTTTTCACCAAAAAGTAAATCCGACAAAAATAGGAATCTATTACAAAAAATTTCAATACAAATATTTCGTATTTTACCATTCGCAGGGTTATCTTTTTTCTTAATTTTTTAACGATGACCTTAAAGATTTACTGTTTCTAATAAAAAAAAAAAACATTTATCAAAATCGCACATAGTTCCAAACGAAATTAACAGGCTTTAAATTAAAATAACGGATACGCCGCGAATTGAGAACATTCTTTTTTTTGTCGGTTGATAACACAAGCATGACAACCTCACCGAGATGGAATTATTAATTAAGTAATAATTTTTATTATTAACACTATGTTATACAGTGACACTTCGGTAAACGAGAAATATTTTGAGAAAATTAAGGAATATGTCATAAATCAGAACTGATAAGAATTGACGATAGAGTTAGTACATGTTCATTAATTATATATCCAAATAATAAACTTCGACTGTAACAAACGAGTAATTCTGGCCGTCAAGGCACCAAACAACAAACCTTCATTACATGTGAAGACGGGAAAGTAAAAAAAAAACGTTCCAATTTCGAAAGTAAAATGATAGTGCGTATTGTAAAGAAAGAAAAATTAAAAAAAAAAGTTTTTGATTATCGAACAATTTACGTGCAGAAGCATCAGGTATTTTGTTATAAGTAATACTGGATTATTAACATTTATTGTCTGATGCTCGGTTCGGAGAAGTTTGCGCTGTTAGTCTTTTTGACAACTATAACAGCTTCATCTGAACTGGCTCACGGATCCGGTGATTTTATTGTCAAATAAACCGTGCGTTTTATACTCAAGTTGCACGGTATACGTGGCCACATGCAACTAATATAACGAACCACAAACCAAAATAGAATCAAAGTTAGCAATAAATACTTGCATATATGCAAAGAGATATTAGTAAATTTTGCCTTGCAATATAGCCCGCGGGCTTGAAGCAACAAATTACTTATTCGATAATAGTCCCCGCTTGGAAAATTTGAAATGAGAAACGTTTTACAAGCGAATTCAATTACAGGCCTCTCTCCAACTCTCGGAGTACTGGTCTACAGCTGGTCTGTATTATATTTGCTAACTTTCGCTGTACTTTTTGAAGGATAAAAGTTTTATTTTTTATTAATTTTCGGTATTAAAAATTCATTAAACAATTACAATTGATATATTTATACATAAGCAAAAACACGTGCCGTTTTACCTACAGTCCTACTTACATTGTATTCGATCATGACGCTGACAATACTAGGACCTACCATTAATAAATACACGATTGCAGTGTTAATTAGAGTTGTAGACTAAAATTAGAATTTAATTTTACCTGATTTATGTAATATTGTGCTCTGAAGTGGTGAAGCGTGTACAGCCAGAATATTTTTGGCTATCACACGTATGATCGCTGGAAAAAAATGTTAATATGCTGTCATGGCGGCAGATTAACATTGGGGGTGGTAGCTAAGGCGGGTCCGAAAAACCCTACCACCATCCACACTCCACTGCTCCAGTGGCCTGGGAGGCAAACTTGGGACCTCCGCATTTCAAGGCAAGCGGTAAACCAGTGCGCCACGGTGGCGGTTAAATTGTGTGAAATTGTATCAATTTGTCTAATGTGTAATAGTGTTTTCGGCACGATGTACCGAATCTAAAGACCTGTCATACTCTAGTATTAACGATGAAATAGATATAAGCCTAGATTTCTACGTAATTATTAGATTACAGACTTCGAACCGTAAATTAGAAATCGCGTATCGAATGGCGAATGAAAACGCTATCATTTCGCTTACGGTTTTCGCTCATTACGCTCTGAATCGGAGATTAACTAAAAAAAAAAAAATCTGGTTACAACAGAATGTTTCACCATAAGAGCCCTGTATATTAGTCTGCAGTCTCGAAACTTTGATCTTACCGACCAGTAAATTCATAGTTCAAAACCCGTGGACCACTAATCAAAATTTTGAAATCTTAAATAATATATTAACAAAAAAAGTGACCTAAAATACATAAAATGTACCTAGAAAGTTTTATAACTTTTCATGTATTGTTATGAATTTAGTAAACTTTTAATGCACCTTAAAACATGACATGATGATCAACTATGTTCCACATTGTTTTATGGACCAGAGAAATTCTCTTGTGCACCGAAATTTTGGCTACCGCTTTACTAGACGACAGGAAGAAGGTTAAGACATTTCCAGTACGTCACAAAATGGAACGATGGACCCGCGGACATTGGGGCTGCTCAATTCTAACAAGTCCCTTATAGTTAATAACACATTCCATATACAAATCAACAACAGTCAAAACTTCGACCCATTTTGCATATTATAAATAACGTGAGAAGTTTAACAGATAAATTTCTTTACTCGTAATGATCATATCTGTTCATCAATCATTTCAAATTTCATCAATTTTCAATTCATATCAAACTGCAAAAAGAATCAGCCAGTTTCGAACAATTTTTCGCTTTTAACTCTAATATGAAAAAGATATTTATATCTAAAACAAAGTCTCCCAAAATCAATGTGTCAAGCATTAAAAAAATAAACCTGTAAGTATAAGAAAAAAATATATATGATTTCGTCCATTTGGAGATGTTTGTTATAAAACTTATGTGTAGAAAGTTTTATTTAATAAGGACTTAAAGTAATATTAAAAATAACAAATGGCGTGAAGTAGAAAATTAACAATTTTCTTTGTTGAATTTTTTTGAACAGATGACCGTATTTAGGCGTTTGCCCGAACAAAAAATGATATTTACAAATTAATTCC
>DWQX01005373.1:0-13124 GCA_018245475.1 Pharmacophagus antenor
ATATATATATATATATATATACAGACACAATAACATTCTTAAGTAATTTAATATACTTGTGCTGTACAACTATTCTCATTAAGATTTCTAATAGTATCACATTTTTAAAATTTAGTTTTGTGACACCCCCTCTTCCCGCCCCCAAAAACTTTAAAGGTACACTATAATTAAAAACGTAACCCGTATTTATTGTACGCCAATGTTCTACTTTAAAGGACTTTGGCTTTCATACTGTGCCGCCTACTAGATGGCCTTCTAATTACATAGACATTCTACTAATAAACTCTTATTAAATATAATACACATCGAACATAACCATTACCTATGTCGAACAAGACAAGAATGTATTTATAAGCCAGCTTAGCGTTAATAAGCCAAATTTACTTTAGAACACTACATAATAAAAACTGGCCGAGATGTTGCGAAAACAAAAAAAAAAGTTTATTTGTTATAAACACTACAATTAATCAAAACATCCGTAGCAGTAACAAACAAATAAGTTTACGATGTTCATGTATCACAAATTACCAGATCCGTGCGAAAAGGATGTCGGGTTATTTGTAATTCTAATCAGGAACGTATGAATCACAGACCGTCAAAAACGATATAATCCATAATTATTGTGATAATTTATAACTATAACAAAAATCTTTTTTTTTTTACGTGAGTGAAATGCCTTCATGTACCTCTCGTCGTGGGGGCGAGTTATGTCGGGACTCACACCGACTAAAATAATCACGATATACCCGTCTTAACCGCTTTACGACAGAGTTGTGGGAACGCTTTCCCAAATATCCCCGATCCCGTTAACGCTAGCCGCACAACGCAGTTCCTTCTCGAATGTAAACCTTTACGTGGAAGACGCACCGGAACAAACGGTATGTCTTACAATCGGGCCATAGCGGCTAAAAGAAAAATCGAAGTTATAGGCATTTCCAAAACCCCAGAGGGGTTCTGAAGTTAGGATTTGCCCACACTCCCCTACTCTAGATCGACCGCCGCCGTATCCGCGGATAAACGCGCCGGACCTAGCGCTTCCAGCCATGAGGTAAAAATGTTAGACTTAGACTACTCCGTGAAAGGTACTTGTATCGTAAAAGATTTTATAAGTTACGGTGCACAAAATATGTGTTGCCGCATGCATGCGGTAAATGTACACGTAGCTATGCGGGACGCGTGCACACATGTGGCATGGAAAACCATGCAGCACGTGCGCAAGTGATATCGTGCAAGATCAATCGATAGTGCATTTTAGGAAAACAAACAAATTTTAGTGATTACTTCTATGAAAATTTTTATAAATTGTAAATTGAAACAACAATTTATTTTGGACTTTAACGCCATAGGCACTATACCTCAATTTTATTGTATTATACATAACTGATATAAAATTTTAATGTTTTAATTTAAAATATAAAACAAATAGTATTGGAAAATTAGATAACACTGTATACTTGTCTTTCTAAAGAAAACAAAAATGGTTATCACATAATTTTAAAGTATCTAATCATGAAGCTTAATAGGTTATCCATTACTGATTTTTCATAATCAAGCAATTGTTGTGTTCCATATTTGAAATCCATTTTAAGCTGCTGAGAGCAAATGTTCAAGGCACTTTTATATTTTGTGTAAACAGAAGCTGGTAGATTAACTGAGATAATTAAACAAGAAGTTTATTGTACACATGCAGTGGGACAAATGAAGCCATTTAAAAATTGTTTTAACAAGATTAGTGTTGTTATTTGTACTGATAATTAGCATAGAGATAACAAACATCTATGTTAAATTATCACAGATTGTGTTGATAAGATTTCATATAATACTTATTAATGTATTTATTTAATAAACATAATTGATTTTCAACATTAATAAGATCCCATATTCACTTATCATTTTTATATTATTATATATTATGATGTAGTAAATAAAATAATGTCTCACCTGGTGGGCTATCAGTCAGGATTGTAATACCAGTGGGATCTACATGTGGAGGGAATGCCTCATACAGGTCTGGCTCTTCCTCGAGCACTGCAGACAACATCGCGGAGGGCATTCCGATTCGGACAACACTCTCACACACACTCACTATGACTAGACACTACACAACACTGCACCGGCCAAACTCTATGTTCCTAGCTCGCCTGGAACTCAAACCAATGAGCCTCCCTGAGCCATCCCCAAATTATCACCCATTTGTATATTTGTCATCAATGCAAGCACCTAAGTCAAATCTTGCTGCACCATTTTTAAATCTGCAAAAGGTAAAATATGTATAACAACTAAAAATTATTTTAAGGTTACACATAAAGTATTATAAAGTATACATAAGTTTATAACCTAGAGAATAAGTTTATCTTTTTTGATAATCAGGGGGCTTGATTTTTCGTGCGTGATCAAATCCGTAAAGTCAATTGATGATTACATGTAATTAAAATATTGTTTCGATCAGCTGATTGCCGTCGATGCCAGGAGGGGCTCACTAACGTAGTCTATTTTAAGAATACATGGCAGCTGATCGGGCACCCTTCAATGTCAGAAACGGGCAAGCAACGCCCGATTTCTATACACATAAAATTCTGAATCAAAAAGTAGGGCAGTGTACTCACCGAAATCCTGACGATAAATGATGCGAAGCAGGATTTGCGACTCCGTATTTACCGCTTTGGTGTCCCTGCGACAACTAAACCAAGTGGCTAGTTCCCGGTCCAACGTAATCTCGAATGGGATAATAGTTTCGAGTGGGAGCCAACGCTGATTTGTCACTTAACTCAGCCACACTGTACATCACACACTTATATCAGTTACTGACCATGCACACGGATACATTGTGAGATCAATCACTGATATGCGGGATGATTCCACAACCCTTGATTCGTCTAATCGAATTATTGATGTTTCCGGTGAAAGTCGTTTATGGATTTTATTGGGAAATATTTTTTTGATGTGTGTTGAGTATACTGGTGCAGCCTGCAGTATTCGTTTCAGTGGTAAAATTCTACTGGGTGAAGGGAGCGGCACGTCTGCTTTATCCGCGATTTGCATGAACGTGAAACATTATAATATAGTTATATCTATACCGTACGTAGTTTGCCTTCGTGTGGTACTGATTATAGGCATAGACTAACACTTAAGTTTTTTTTTAATTTATCGTGGTTCAATTATCTTTAATAATTTCATGATGTTTTAATAAGATAATGATAATTAAATTAAGAACATAACTAATAGTAACAAAACTCTTAAAACATTTTTCTTGATTTATATTATTAGAAAATGAAATCCAAACGTCGTCTTTAATATTTTATTGTATTGAAGATCATTCATCTTGTTGGAAAAGTTAACATAATAGTGAAATTAAAAAGTAAGTTATAAATACAAGCTTTATACATTTTCATGCAGCTAAATGAAAATAATAGATGCGAATTATAAATTTTATTAACTAGAATATAAATAATTTCTCAAGATATGCCATTATAAGTTTTCTCCATCAAACATTCACTAATAATATATACCGTTACTGCTAGCAGAGATTATACAATCAGTAGCCTATATATTACCTATGGAATACCATTTGGATGTCAAAACTAAATTGACACATTTGTTTAAGATATGTCAGTGTCATCTGTCATTACTAGTTGCAGTGAATTGTAATTGTGATTTTGTATATTACATGAGTTCGTCTTGACTGCGAGAAGCTGGCTTAATTTTACTCTCTACTATGAATTTACATTAAAACAAATATATAATTATGTCGAATACTAAAGCAGAATGCTTAAATGGTACTTTTTGTAACAAACATATTGGAACGAGTGAAGTGTAGAAAAAGCTAAAGTAATGATTTCTTTATTGCAGATACAGTGACAGTGTTGATAAATGCTATAGGTGACAACAACAATTCCGTCAACAATGTTGTAATAAAATCTCTATCGAAAATAGCGAGCACATATCCAAATGAAGTAATAGATATTTTCTGCGAATTTTATAAAAATACCGTCAAAGTCAATAACACGCAGCTAAGTAATATAATAAAGTAAGTAGTTTTATCATCAATAATTCTAAATTGTTCCATTTTCGTGTAGCAGTAGAAAAATCTTGTCTTAAAAATGCTTAAGTATTCTTCTATTCTTATAAGACATTTTGACTAAACATAAGTTGAATTATTCTTCCTTAAAATGAATTAATTACATGGTTAGTCTGTTAAGCTTAATTGATATAAACATAAAAATTTACGTAGTAATTTAGTTAAACATTAAACAATAATTATTATCCATAAATTAAATATATTTATTATTATTTAAATTAATATTTATGTAAATGTTAAATATATTTATGTTGCATTATAGTCTTGCCGATGAACAAAGATTCATGTAAGTTTTAAGTATCATTTTGTGTAGTAGTAGTAGAAAGTAGAATAAAGATTATCAAAGTAAATTTGAATGTTATGGTAATTTATTACCACATCTATTTTATTTGGGTGTCATTATAAATAACTACAACAAAACTAAGGTTCAATAAATTCTACATTGTTTTAATTTGATTAAAATAAAGATTTGTGTATTTATACTATGTAGATTATCTAAAAGTAGAATGTTGAAATTTCACCTGAAGTAATGAAAAGAAAATATTGAATCTTTAGCTCTAAGGCATAGGTTCCCAACCTTAAACAGACTGCTGCGCCTTTGCATAAAATTCAGGTGATTATGAATTAACTCCATTGTAGCAACAAATTACACCTTAAATTTTATTTACTAAACTAACCTAACCTGTTTTCATTCATTTATGTGTTTCTGTGGAAAATAGGTTAGGTTAGTACATAAAATTAGAGATGTAGATTTATGTCACATAAAAATCATCAAATCTGTAGCTGCAATGGCATTAATAGGTAAGTATCGAAATTCTTTAATATTTATAAATTTTTAATAATGTATGTACCCCATTGACTTTTATAATGCCCACTATTTACCTTTGGACATGCCACAGTCCCTAACATAAGCTTCAGCACCCACTAGGTGGTGGTAATGTGTTGGTAACCTATGGTCTAAGGAGGGAAATGCTTTGTTCAGCACACTCTCAATGTCTGGACATTTTTGAATGCTCCAGACATGCTTGACAAACAATAGAAAGTGGATACATTAATTTGTAACTTGTACTAAGTATTATATTCACTTAAATTATTCTTAAATTACTGATCGATTAGAGAAAAAAAAATAAGGTAACTAGACATCCTTTGATTTGCTAAAAATTATATTTGTCACCTCCTGCACACATTGTGTTAACCCCTTGCGCTCGATGACTTTATCAATTGGACTATGCCAATGCTCAATTTACTCAAGGCAAATTTGTTGTGCCTTAGAGCCACTAAAAATTTAATTTATATAGAGATTAACATTAACAAAATTATGCATCAATGAATTTTCCCCTCGTTATTTAAGAAGCCACACGAAACGTCGTGGGGCCTGAGAGGTGCCGCTCGGGCGCAAAGGGTTAATACCACATTAGAAATTAAAGGAAAAAATCAGGTAGTATTTCATCAATTCATATCCCATTTTATTTAGCTGCTATGATTTCATAAGTTTTTAAATACTTATTGTCCATTTATGAATCATTTAGAGTTTTTTTTCCATTACAGGGTCTTAGAGCAAACATGCGTGAATCAAGTAAAGAAGCTCAACACACAGACCGCATCAGGGTTGGTGAATTCAATGCTTCGTGCCATGACTGAGAATACTGCATATGATCCAGTTGTGCAGATGGGAGCTTCATCTGTATTGGTTGCTGTGAGCCATGAATATTTGGATCTGGTAAATATTTCTTGTATTTCTTAGCAAATTTGAATGTGAAGAAAAGCATTTACATAAATTTTTCATGCCAAAATTTTAGGAAATCCTTGATTCCTGAACCAGAAATTAAATCTGTATGTCATAAATCAGAGTATGTAGTAATGTAAGCTTTGTCTTTTATTACGGTTTTTGTTGTAGACAAAAAAAATCTGTAATGATAATTATAGATTAAAAAGCATTAAAACATTATTATACTGATAAGACTGTCTTGTCATGCTGTGTTCTGGCTGTAGTACATGTTAGAACCAGAAGTATTTCTGCTGAATTTGCTTCACCATCTAGTCTCATTATTACTTAACATTCGGTGAAATCGATGTTCAATAATAGCTGTAAATAAAAGATTATGGTATAGATGAGCAAGATATGTGTTTTTGGTAAATCATCTACAAATTATTCAACATTTAATGGTACTTTGATCATTACATTATTCGTTATTATAAGTTATTTTTATTTTATCTTAAAAGTATATTAAGATTTCAGTATATTGTACAACCGTGACAATATGCTAATGAAAATAAATCGAATATAAAAGAAAATTTAAATTACACCTATTTGTTGCTATCTGTTTGTGAACATAATTTATGAACATAAATGAAAGTTATGATAATATTGTTTTCATTCCCGATCCCCGTGTGGACTTCATGATTCATGCTTCGATGTAAATATATCGCATTTGTATTTTGCCACATGCTAATATTATTTTTATTGCTGTGGTATCACATTTACATATGTATGAGTCGATTTTAATTATAACTTGTTTCATTATAACATATTGCCCTAAACACAGATAAATCAATTTTATAGCAATAATCTTTTTCGATTTCAAGTTTTTTTTTTTACTTCTTTAATGGTTTTTCATTTTTGATGTATGGAATTACACATGACTTGTGTTATACATATTAAGTCTTGAACTAACGAGGACAATCTTGATTTTTTAAATATCCTTAGTGACACCTCTATTTAGGGGCAGGCGGAACACTTTACATAGGATGACCCACCTTTATTTATGGGCAGGCGGAATACTTAACATAGGATAACCGTATGTGTTTATCTCGCCTCTTAGTTGTGTATTAAATAAAATATATAAAAAAAGCCTGATTGAAATTTGTATGTTAAGGATAACAAGATAATATTAAAACGTAAAATCTTGTTTAATAATGGGGTGGGTTATCATTATGTTTAAGTTTTACATTTGCATCTATAAACCTAAGTATGCTGTGTCTGTGTGTAATTTACTTGCATATATTTACATGTTTCTGATCCAAGTTAGCGAAGCTATCTAAGTCAATAAATGCTGTTTAATGAAAACAATTCGTATACATACTTTAAGGTCTTATCGAACTTGTTTACGTGTCAACGGTTTAAATATGTGTATAGATATGTTATATTCGTACCCATTATGTATCTTCTATTGAACAGATTTTATAACTATTTCTCAATGTTTATTCATCCATATTCGTTTTATAATTTCGCTCTTTAACTGGTCAAAAAATAGTCTTGACTGGATAAGATAATACCATTGCGCATTTTGATTATTGTCAATGTAATTTTTTAATTTATCATTTTATTTATTCTATTTATTAAAATCTTTCATCCTCTGCTCTATTATATTTTTATTTGTAATTTTTTTCACCGCAACAAGGAATCTTTCCAAACTTAATATAAAGTGAAGGAGTTATATAGTATGGGGGTGATAATGTTCCTTTAGTAATCCATTGTTGATTGTAATAATAAGTATATGTTTTTTTATGAAATAATTAAATCTGCAGGTGCTCAGGCTTCTAATAAACCAGATATCGCCGGCGTCTGTGCCGCACTACGCCATAGTGCACACCCTCGGCACACTCGCGGCGGTCAACACGCAGGGCGTGGTGCCGCATATTAAGGAGATTCTGAGCAAAATGCTGCCTCTGCTCACCCTAGTTAAGCAAGAAGGTGTCAAACAGGCTTTCGCTTACGGTAAGCAGTAAATTAAAACTGAATAATTCCTCATTAGCACTAGATCGCCAAACATTAGAAACACTTAAAATAATGTGAGATATGATAACAGGCAGAATAGTTATAAAAAATATCTAAAATAATGGCGTGATGAAGATATATTCAATTTTTAATCATTAATTCATGTATACGTTATATTTTGCTTGAACACTAGAAATAAAATAGCGTCTGAGGACTATTAAAATTATTCCATCAAAAGGTTATATAAATCCACACAATAAAATATAACACTAGAGGGGATATAGTTACATTCAAGTAATGACATCGATCCAAACACTAGAAGGCACTCAATACAAATGCGTCCCAAGTCAATAGCGCAAACCCGTTTACACAGTTAAGTTGTAAAGGCTGCAATGACGTCACGCACACGTACCCTTGCTATGGAAAATAGCTATCTCTTTCTTAAACAATTTTTAACGACTTATACATAGTCAACGTGATAATCTGCAAAGTGGTATCATAATAAACATTATTTGGAATCAAACTGAAATGCAGCCATAATAACTTGTCTGAGCAATATTGTTTTGTTTAATTAGCGTGTAATTTTTTTCTCGCTTATTATTTCTAATTAAGTCCACTTTCCGACAGCTTTCGGACACTTCGCTGTTGCAGTCGCCGAACAGATAGGCGACAACGTTGAAAATGACAACATTACATCTATTAAAGAGAATTTTGTTACGGAATTCTCCATAATATTTGATGTACTGTACAACCAGTGGCTCTCGTCTCACGAAACTAAAGTGTCAGAATCGATCTTAGAAGCACTCGGCCCTATAACCAGACTGATATCTGAAAGGCAATTCAACGAAACCGTCAATAAGTTTGTACTTACATTGCTGTCTTTATACCGAAAACCGACCTTAAATTTCTATTACATAAGTCAATGTATCTCCTATCTTCTTTCACCGTCATCCCTTAACCCCAAGTTGACTTTAAACGATAACGTTATAAATGCTATTAACCATGCGATGTTCAACTTGGTCCTCCTCGAGCCGGATTATGATCAACCGCACACGGTGAAGAATCATTTCGAGGTACTACGATGTTTCGATCATATGGCCGGACAATTTCCCGATCAGACGATCGAAGGACTCCTGCATCAGTGCAAAAACAATCAAGAAAAAGACAGAATGAAAGCAGTGATAATATTAACACACTTGACAACGTCTTCGCAAGTTTTTATCGACAATTTCGCTGCCAAATTCATATCTATTCTAAGAGTAATGACTGCAATGGAACAGGGTGTGAAAATGAAGAAATTACTTGTAAAAGCGATCGTGGGTTTGGTATATAGAAATTGTATTACAACGCCGGAAGATTTTTCTATGATCGAATTTATTATCAGACATTGTGGTTACGAAGGGCCTGCTAATGTTTCTAAATATGATATTATAGATTTACACGATACGTGCAAGAGTTCTTTAGTACTTATGTGCAACACTGTTACCAGTGTCAGAACGCAGTTAAGAAATCTGTTATTAACATCGTTAACTGTTGATGACTTTACTAACTCCATGTCAACAGTCAGCCACTGTCTGACTTCGCTGCTGCAAAATAAATCGGACATCATTCTTGATGAACCGACTGAGAAAAGTATCGAAAACAAAAGTTCTTCGGATTTAGTTTTCGTTAGATGCATAACGCATATCGTGGACCCAAATGAGGCAGAAAAAAATAAAAACCTTTTGGTATTTTTGGAAGAGTTCTCCAGCGATGTCCATAAGAACTTGAAACATTCCTGGTCAGTGGAAATTCAAAGATTGTTAAAGTTTGTCGAAAAGAATGAATCCAAGGATGAGTGGCATAGTATGTTGCTAGATCTATTGGTGTCGGCCGTTGAACAGGTGAACAATAATAAATGGGTCGAGACAATAGCGACGTTACTCTCGCAGCAGGTACTAGCGAAAAAACAATCGCCAATGATAAAAGGTGTATCGTTGCAGTATTTGGCGATACTGTCCTGTCACATGTCTAACGCAGCGGTCGTGGAGAAAGTCTTGAAAATAATATTACTGGCTTTAAAATCTATTCCGATGGAGAGTTGCGAGTACGTTAGCAAAGCGATAGGTATAGCTTCAAGGCAGCACGGCGAAACTGTTATGAACGAATTGGACGCAATATATAAAGAGAACGAATCGAAAAGGGGCAGTAAGATTTTTAACTTCTTAACGCCTAGAAATTCTAAAACTGAAATGGAAATTGCCGTTGTCAAATATGCAGCTATTTCTTGCTACGGTAAAGTTGCTAACGAGTGTCTCGATGTACACGTACTGGCAAGATTAGGCGAAAACGTCACTAGCATTCTGCACGAAACGTTAAAATCCAACCCTCCTCTTGACTTATGCAAAGCTAGTATTACCACTCTATACGAGATAAGCAAAGCACTGCAGCCTGCTTCGCATCACAACGTGGCATTGCGTAACAGGTGGCAACTTTTAAATGCGGTCCTCTCGCAGATCTACAATCCCAACCTGGACGACCGTAACGTGGAACTATATCCGATAATTGTAAAGGCTTCAAAAGCATTGACGAAGTTACAAAAAGGGATCTTGCCGGAAGAAAGAAACACGATATTACGAATTTTGTTCAACAGCATCTTTGGGGAGCTATCATCTTTTAAACGAAAATACGAAATCGAAGGTGACGCAGACAAAAATGACTTGCTAGCTAAAACCCTGAACGATACCTTGATTCTGTTACATCATTTGATAAGGGAATTGATAATACAGTCTACCTGTCTGAGCACTATAGATGATTTAGTTGGCCTGTTAATCGAATGGATACGTAATGAGAACGACGAAATCCGAACAGCTGCCATGCTGATCCTTAAAGAAGTTTTCGACTCGTACATCAAAAATGTGAAGCTCAACTACGAAACGCCTAGTAAGTTTGGACAGATGGGTTACCTGCTCGGGATTCTAGTGCCAGGCGTCGCCGATACAAACTTCCCAGTTAGATTGTCAACGGTTGACTGTATTAAACTGATCATTCAGATACAAGACTTGTACGAAGGTCACATCATCGAAGCAGACGACGAATGCATGGCCAGCCTAGCGCACTTGCAGAACAACATCCTAACGAATGATCTGAACATGATCAGTGATTATTGCATGATACTGTCCGATACCATGTCGCCAAAAATCCCGCATCATCATACAATGCAGTTCATCGAGAGTTTATTGGAAGGTTACGACTGCCAGGAGTACAGGTGCGTCGGTATCAGCGCGGTGCTGAACGCTCTGTTTATAAAAAAAGGACAGGATCTTTATCAAAACATCGAGAGGATAGTAGAGGTAATTCTGACTACTATGGACGAGGTTAACGAGGCGGCGAGGTCGAAGCTGTTGCAACCGCTGACGTCACTGACGAGACACCATTCGAACGCAGTCACGGCTGTCCTGTTGACGCAAAAATTGCCCCTGAAGCCGTGAGTTTTTTTTTTTTTGGAATTATTACTAAGTTGACACATATAGAAATTATGTTTCGTAATGCTGTTATAAATTATATATATTAAAAAGCATAACTGTATAAGCTCAGTAATGAAAATGAACAGTTGTACAATTTGTACTATCAAAGTTGATCCACCAGTAGCTTGTCCGGCTGGACAGGGAGTAACCGTAAAATAAGTTTAAAAGTTTCTGAATTTAGAAGACAATCATCTTGCATCTTATCACGATTTTATATTTGTTATAAAAGATTTCATATATAGATGGAAAATATACTAATTTCTTAGTTAAATTACATGAAAGAGCGGTATTTATACTTTTACCTTAATTATTAGTTATAATTATATGCATTTGTTGAACACTGGTCGTCAAAATCGTAGATCCGTCGTATCTTGCTGGCGGTCTTTGGCGCTGGACGAAAGCCTATCGGAGGCCGTTATAGAGAACTTCCTCAGATTGATGACGTCTATTGATTTGTACGAGGACCCTTATCATGTCACGGACAACCACATCGCCGCTCTTCAACCATTGACAGTGAGTTTTCTTCCATCCCCGTACTTTCTCTAGATTCTACTTACGTAAGTCCTTTTGATGTCTATCACATCTTCATTGGACTTAGGAATATTATTTGTAAGTTTTGTGTTCGGGATTTCGGCTTTGTATCAGTATAAATGAAATTTAATGAGTATATCTGAATTTCTATTCTATTTGTTAAAATTCTTTATTGATAAACTCGCAAAAGTATAATAAACTGACGGACTTTATACCCCTTGGCATTATTTACCAGTCGCCCTTTGGCACAAATTTTATTTGTTATCATTTGCTTCGCGTTTTAAAATACACACAGAGAAAAAAATTTCCATTTAGTTATTACACCTTTAATACGTCAAGTGATTTTTAAATGTAAATAACATATTTAATAATATAACATATTTAGCTATCATTACTCATAGTGTTTTTTTATTGAGAACGGACTAACACTTAACGTCAATTGATACATCATGTTAAGTGAAAATGGCACCGTAGATGGTGAACCGTGCTCGCCCAGAATACTCTGTCCCTCGTGTATCGATATCATTGAGATAATTGAGGGAGGTAACAAGTCAACCGGGTTCAGAGCAACCATTTTTATACTGAAAATCAGCTAATTAGTTGAACAATTTTTTTTAATTATACAATTGTACAACAATTGGAAACTAAAAAATATATTATTTATTTCTTTGTTAAGTTGATAAGCGCTCTCGGCGAGATGCTCAAAGCGGACGCCATGCGGCCCATCTGCGTGTCTAAGTTCCCGGATCTGTTCTCCGTGCTGTACACGACGCTCGCTTGCTACCTGGAGGCAGAGGCGCCCGCGTACACCGTGCCATCGAGCAGGGGCCAGGAGAGGTTCGGCTTCATACCGAACAGGGACGCGATAAAGCTGTCACCGGCCAGAATCACCGTCGACACGTTCAACGCGTTCCTCGATCAGGCGGACTGCCACAAGGTGGGTGTTTACAAACTAAGCGCGTGTACAAAAAAAATTTAATATATGAGGCGGTTTTCTAACTTTATGGTTGAGTTTTGACTTTTTAACAATTACCTTTTATTAATTTTTGTGCACTATATTGCTTAAATGGCGTATACCGAATTTTTGGGGATAGTATGGGAGGGAGTACCGCCACTAGTGTTTACATTGTGGTATAATTTGTTTCTATGTCTTGAGCAAATCACACTAAGGAACCACGGGTGCCTTTGGTAAGGACAGCAAACACGAATTAGGACTCGTGATTGCTGTATAGTATAGCGAAGTGTAGCAGAGGGACATCTAAGCATTCTGCAGGAGATCCCGAGTCTCACC